>JAOTAX010000008.1:24029284-24045072 GCA_025629825.1 Erythroxylum guanchezii | reverse complement strand
TTAAAAATTTAAAATTAAGATTTCTATTTGACTAAAATTTATTTAACATGCTTTATTAAGTTAGATAAGTCTATTTTTTTCATTCTATTATTTAAATACACTTAAATCATTGTTAACTAATTAATTTTAATATAATAAAGCATTTTTAAATATAATAAATATATTCAGTTATTATGTAAAATACAGATTTATTCTTTGCAATTTTATTTTATTTGTATAGTTAAGAGTTATAATTTAAATATACTTATACTTAAATAATAGTTAATGAATTAATTTTGATATAAAATAATCGATTATATATATATATAATGTTATTACACATATTTAGTATAAAATAATGAATAATAATAAACAGTTAATAATAAATTGTACTATTTAAATATACTTAAATCATGGTTAAATAATTAATTTTGATATAATCAATTAATTATATAAAAATATATATAATAATGTCATTATACATATTTAGTATCTAATAATGGATAATAATCAACAATTAAAATTAATACGTACTATTTAAATATACTAAAATCATAGTTAATTAATAAATTTTGATATAATTAATAGTTATTAGAACATAATAAATTAATTAAATTATTAATAATAATTATTGGTATATAATTAATTATTTGATTTATTAAAATATAGTTAATTAATTTTATATAAATTATATTTAGGCACAGGAGTGATTATTACTATATAATAATTAATAATAATTAACAATGCAGGGTGATAAAAAGCGTATATATATTTTTACTACTTAATCATTTAATTTTTATAATTATAATTATTTCTTTAATTAATTAATCAAACAAAGTATAATTTCGTTTATGATTGTCTCAAATTGAATTTATTACATATTAATTAGTAAAATTTTGATTTCTACAAAAGTTGAATTATAATTAATTATCATTGTCTATTAAATTCAAAACTCACAGTTGTGACTAACTTAAAATTAATTATTATTACCTTATATTATTTTTACCCTTAAGTACAATTTCGGATAATTATAAAAGTTACTTTATTTAATTGGATTCTATAAAATTCCAATTTTGAATTCATAGAAATTTAACAATGTGGTAAATTTGAAATCTTTTTATATCATTATTTATCTTATTTGAAATTAAGATACACAAAAAAACAAAAAATATTCAATATTTGAAAAAAAAATTGCAACATTAATATTATTTCAGTAAACAGTAGAGAACTCAGGTAATCACAATCAGTCAATCACTGCCGCAAGCCATAATTAAGTTAGTCCTTTTTAACTTTGTAACTTTTTTTATTAATCTTTAGTTCTGTTAACTTTTAGTTTATATAAAAAAAAAGTCCTAATATCTATATTATTTAATTATTTAAAGTATAAATGAATATTGTGTAATTTAAAATTTTTCAAACAAATTATAAGTGTTTAAATATTAAAATGTATATTCAAAAAGGAATTGTGATAGAAATATTAAAAATATATAATTTAGAATACTAAAAATGAATAATTAAAATTAGATTGTAAAATTTTAAATGTATATTAAGAAACGAATCATGATACAAATATTTAAAATATATAAGTTAGAATATTAAAAATGAACAATAAAATTTAGATTGTAAAATTTTGGAATAAAAAATTTAAAAAAGTTGGAAATGTAAAGTGTGATGTATTCTTTATAGATGGATAAAATATAGAAAATAAATATAGATATAAAAAATGCAATCAAAAAGTAAAAAATTAAACCATCATTCAATTACTAATTCTGTAATTAATTAAATAAATTATTTATGATTAAATAGGTCAATATTTGGAGTGAAAAAAATAATTTAGGATTTTATAGATGTTTCAAATGAATGACAATTCACAAAATCTCAAATAAACCTTATTCACTCAAATAAACCTCCTAGGACATGGGGTAACTTAACAATTCACAAAATCTCAAGTCACGGGTGTGATTTCACAAAATATCAAATATACCTTATTCACTTAAATGCATCTGAGTCTAAAAATTTTTAAATCAATATTTAATAAATTGTTTTTCTTATTTTAATTTAAATTAAGTATTTAGTCACACC
The DNA here is from genome assembly GCA_025629825.1 of Erythroxylum guanchezii. Taxonomy (NCBI): domain Eukaryota; kingdom Viridiplantae; phylum Streptophyta; class Magnoliopsida; order Malpighiales; family Erythroxylaceae; genus Erythroxylum; species Erythroxylum guanchezii. The sequence goes on along the minus strand of JAOTAX010000008.1, from coordinate 24,043,011 downwards.
CGTGAGTACAAACTCCTAGACTTAATTAACTTAACAATAACTAATAATGAATAATAACATTTTACTTCTTAACTTTTCTTTATTAATCTTATTTCTGTGAACTTTTGTTTTATATAGAAAAAGCCCGAAGATATGATATTATTTAATTATTTAATGTATAAATGAATATTGTGTAATTTAAAAATTTTCGATCAAATCATCAAAATATTAAAATGTATATTCAGAAAGGAATTATGATAGAAATATTAAAAATATATAATTTAGAATGCTAAAAATGAATAATTGAATTCAGATTGTAAAATTTTAAATGTATATTAAGAAACGAATCATGGTACAAATATTAAAAATATATAAGTTACAGTATTAAAAATGAAAAATAAAAATTAGATTGTAAAATTTTGGAATGAAATTTTTTTAAAAAGTTGGAAATGTAAAGTGTGATATATTCTTTATAAATGGATAAAATATAGAAAGTAAATACAGATATAAAAAATGTAATCAAAAAGTAAAAAATTAAATCATCATTCAATTATTAATTTTGTAATTAATTAAATAATTTAGTTATGATTCAATAGGTCAATATTTGGAGTGAAAAAAATAATTTAGGATTTTATAGATGTTTCAAATGAATAACAATTCACAAAATCTCAAATACATCTTATTCACTCAAATACACCTGAGACTAATTTTTTTTTAATCAATATTTAATAAATTGTTTTTCTTATTTTTATTTTAAATTAAGTATTTACAATAACGAAGTCACAACCTTGACTAAAAATTTTTAATCAATATTTAATAAATTGTTTTCTTTTTTTAATTTAAATTAAGTATTTACAATAACGAGTGTGAATTATGAAGTCACACCCGTAAGTACAAACTCCTATACTTAATTAACTTAACAATAACTAATAATGAATAATAACATTTTATTTAATTTTAATTAATTAATTAATTATTTATTTTAAATTTTATCAATTTATTAATTATATTTTAATTTGTCAATTAATTATATACAAATTAAATTAAATTAAAAATGAAAAAATTTATGCGCTAATTATATTTCAATTAATTATAATCTAATTATATTTAATTGAAAATGAAAACAAAAAAAGTGTATTTAATTAAGAAATTATGAATGATGGATTTTTCCTATCAAACATATATTAGAATTCTTTAATATTTTCCATATGTTATGTCTATACAAAATACATGATAAATAATTACTTTTCATTTTTATAAATATCAGTTCATATCTGCAATTAATCTTTTCTCCTGACTGCATTTTACCTTCATCCTTTTTAGGTTTTCTTCTTGTTCCTTATTTCCTGGTTCATTCTTGCATTATTCAGGTATGTTTAATTATGTCACAAAAATGTATTATATAATGTTCAGGTATACTTGTTCATTACATATTTCTTTTCATTGATATGATAATTAGTTTCTTGTTTATTTTTCCATATTTCATGACTTACATATACAATTTTACTTTATTAATATACTCACTTACATCATACTGGCATGAATTAACCTTTTTATATATCTACTGAGCCTTTATTTATCTTACGCTATATTCAACCCATATTATTATGCAAACTTTTTAAATTTTTTACTAATTAACTAAAAGTATAGATAACCTTATCTGTTAAATGTATGGTTTGTTAGATTTTTGTTAAATGTATAGTTAACCTTATTTGTTAAATGTATGCTTGTTTGATGTGTTTTTTAATATTAACAGATACAGTAGATATTAGTGCTTCATGATAAACTCTTTATTAAATCTGTGATTTGTTACATGTATTGTCTTATATTCATCGATAAAGATGATATTATTGCTTCATTTTTTTTGCCTGTTATATTTTGACATTTTTTAATTATACCCAACATTTATTAATGTAATATATACTTTTTTATACATATCTCATTTAAAAATATTTATAATATATATTAAATTATATTTATTATATATATAGTTATATATATATTTCAAAAATATTGTTACTACAGATATTTTGATATTTTTAAAAAATATTATCAATTGATACATGAAAAGCGTTAATGCTGTCTGCATTCAGGCATTCAGATATGGATAGAAATGCCAAAAGGCTTCAAAAGTATGCTGAAATGTCAGAAAATAAAAAACAAGAATTCTTGCGATAACTTAGAAAAACTCGAGCTGCAAAAAAGAGAAGCGTACACAATTACTGATCAACATAGCTATTCTTTCGTTAATAGTGAACGTTCCAACAGTCAACTTCTCATTCATCAATCCACTAGTCAACAAATACAAAATCGATCTTTCGATTTTAATATAAATCATGTTGATCAAGGTATAAATTTTTTTTACCTATGTTTTAACTATTTTTAATATGACTACTGCACAAAGTGATCATGTTATTTTTATATGTTTTAAGGAATAAATCATCGTCGCTTTTCCTCAAAGTTAGCATCTTTGTAGAATTTAACTGTTGAGCCTCAACAGTTTTGTTTTGTTCCAAATTGTGAACGTTGTCATGCAAAACGATTTTATCTTGAACCTTCGTCATTCTGTTCTGCATTAAGACATATTTCTATTGTTGCTTCTCAAATGCCTTACGGTTTGAAACGATTATTTTTTGGCAATGATGAAGAATCAGAACATTTCAGGAAGAATATTCGTACATATAATAACAATGTAGCTTTTACTTCCTACGGAGCTAGGTATGATCGAGAGCTAACAAAAAACAAGAAAGGGGTTTATATATTTCGTGTTCAAGAACGAGTTTATCATTTCCTTGACAGTTTAGTGTCAACAATCAATAAGGTATCTGGAATCTAACTCTATTTCTTTGATACTGACGAGGAGCTAAAAAGAAGGACTAACAGTTGTGATAAACTTCGTGAGAGTACACTGAAACTGATTATGGCAGTTTTACAAGATAATCCTTATGCCAAGTTCTTTCGAAGTCTTATAGACATTCCATCACTTGAGAATCATGAAATAGTTCTGAGATGTTATCCTGGCCTTGATCAATGTGTTTATAATCTTCCTACTGCATCACAAATGGCTACTATATGGAATGAAATTAATGATGAACAAATTGATAGATGTCCTCACATCCAAGTCTATGCTCACTCGGGTACAAATTGTAGAATCAGTCTTATTATGCATGTTATGACCTGCTTTAATATCCACTTTTATTTTCTCACGGTGAATCTGGATGGCATCGTGGCATTAAGCGGTTGATTTCACAAAGAAACAAGAGCAGTGTTTTAGATGAAGGGAGTGATGTTCATTTCAACTCCTTCACTGATCCATCTAAATTGTTCACTGTGGAAAACACAGACAAGTTTGTCTTTTTGTTTTGACATTTTTCAAATATTATTTAATTCCACCATTTTATTTATCAAATTTATCTTCTTTACTACTAGTTGTTGAAGAAGGATACTGTGAAGATGGTTTGGTTTCTACTAGAGAATATTATTGTTATCGACTCCAAATGAAAGAAAATGATGAATCTATGCTACTCCATAGCTTAAGACTGCTTCAACAATTTGTTATGGGTACTTATATAAAGATTGAAATGTCCTAACTTGATTTCCATAGAAAAAAACAGAATGAGATACGGACAGAAATTTCGCAAGATGGTTTGGATAGTATTACCGTTGGTCAAACAAAAGGTTCTAGAATTGGCCATCGAGTAGTGCTCCCAACTTCATTTATCGGTGGTCCAAAGGATATGAAACGACGTTATCTTGATGCAATAGCTCTGGTACAAAAATATGATAAACCAGATATTTTCCTAACTATGAATTACAATTTATGTGGAGAGAAATACAAGGCAATCTTAAATTTCATGAAAAGGCGCAAGATAGACCGGATTTATTGGCTAGAGAATTTAGAGCTAAATTTGAAATTCTAAAAAATGAATTGATCAAAAAACAAATCTTTGGAGATGTGGCTGCATTTGTTTATGTTATTGAATTTCCGAAGTGTGGATTCCCTTATGCTCATTTATTGCTAATACTTAAGCAGCATTTTAAATTGCTAAATCTAGATTCTTACGATCAGATCATATTTGCTGAAATACTAGATCCTGATCAAAATTCACGATTATATTCTCTTATCATTAAGCATATGATTCATGGTCTTTGTGGTTTTATGAATAAAGATTGCCCTTGCATGAGAAATGATGTGTGCGAAAACCATTATCCCAATAGTTTTGCTCCTTTTACTGTTCATGGTGAAGATAGTTATCCATGCTATAGATGAAGACACGATGGCAGGAAAGTGAAAATTTGCAGACATAAGATTGATAATAGGTGGGTGGTTCCTCATAATTCGTACCTTTTGATGCTACTTGATTGTCACATAAATGTTGAAATATGTTCAACTGTGAAGCTTGTTAAGTACTTATTCAAATATGTTTTTAAGGGCCATGATTTTGTCAACTTTAGTATTATCGATCAAGAGAGCACACCTGATATTGATGAAATCAGTAATTTCTAAGAAAATCGTTGGATTTCACCTCCTGAAGCTTTATGGCGTATATATGAATTTCGTCTAGCTGAGATTAATCCTTCAGTTTATATATTGCAGGTTCATCTCCCAAATCACCAATTTATTTCCTTTGACAAAAATGCAGATTTGTTTTATTTGTTGAGAAATATTGACTTCTCAAAAACAATGCTAACCGAACTTTTCAAGATGAATTTGACAAATAAAAAGGCAGAAGATAATAAATGTCTGTATGAAGATTTTTTGAAACATTTTGTTTGGAATCAAAAAGCAAAAACATGGTTAGAAAGAAGTCGAAGAAAAGTAATAGGAAGATTGGTTATTGTTGACCTTAGAGAAGGATAAAGGTATTACTTGAGGTTATTACTCACACATGTTAAAGGACCAACATCATTTGATAACTTGTTAACTATTGATGGTGAGAAAAAAAGTTGTTTCAGGGAGGCTGCACTGCAATTAGGATTGATAGCGTCTGACTCTTATATACAACAAACACTTAAGGAAGCTGTTATGTTTTAAATGCCGACATCGCTCAGACTTTTATTTGCTACACTCTTATTCTATTGTTAACTGACAAATCTTAAGCAGCTCTGGGAAACATTCAAAGACGACCTTTGTTTTGACTACCAATGTGCTTCTTCTACCTATAGTACGTATACATCTAATGACATTACAAAAATGACCCTTCAAGATATTAATAAATCTCTAGAGAAAATGGGGAAAAGCTTGATAGATTATCATCTTGTTGATCATCAGTTTCATGTTGATTATCATCAACATCAAAGTAAGGAAATACAAAGTGAGATGAATATACAGGTTGATATAGAAGACCTATTATTAGAATCAAGGTTGAATAATGAGCAGAAGTACATATTTGATTTAGTTATGAATTCAGTTTTGGCTTCAATTTATGGAAGTTTTTTTATTGATGGTCCTGGCAGAATTGGAAAAACTTTCTTATATCGAGCTTTCCTTGCAAATTTACGGTCACATGGACATATTGCAATTGTTGTTGCTACATCGGGTGTTACAGCATCAGTCCTTCCTAGTGGTAGGATAGCTCACTCAAGATTTAAAATCCCGCTTGATTTATCGAAGAAAAAAGTTTGTCAATTAAGTAAGAAAAGAAGTATTGCAAAATTGATATTTGAATATAGTTTTATCTTATGGGATGAGGCTTCCATGGCAAAATGAGAAGCTATTGAAGCATTTCATGATTTGCTTCAAGATATCATAGACTCTAATTGACCTTTTAGAGAAAAAAATGTTGTGTTTGGTGGTGATTTTCATCAAACCTTGCCAGCTACAAAACAACAACTGATTGATTTGAGTCTTCTAAATTCACATCTCTGGCCACAAATGTGTAAATTCTGTTTGATGATAAATATGAGAGCTATATCAAATCTAGATTTTTGTGAATTTTTTTTACGTGTAAGAGAAGGCACTGAGCCAGTAGATGAGCAAGATCAAATATCCTTGCTAAAAGAACCGGTTATTCCTTATGATAGCAAGGATGAGTCTCTTAATAGGTTATAATTTTTTTCATTAAATATTTTATTATCCTTTTTTAAAAAATTACAATTACATTTTTCTAATGCATCGTTACCTTGACCAGGTTACTTTAAAACGTCTTCCCTGACCTAAGCTTGTATTCATCTGATCTGTATCAGATGATAAACAGATGAGTAATGTGTCTAACAAACAGCTGTGTTGATGAAATTAATGACATGATGATTCAATAATTGTCAGGAAATATGTACTCATACATGAGTTTTGACAAAACGGTTGACCGAAGACGTCAAGCTGATTATGAAGATTTTCTCAATTGTTTAAATCCTATAGGGCTACCTCCACACAAACTCTTACTCAAAGAAGGCTCCCCAATTATGCTACTGAGAAATTTGAACCCAAATGAGGGACTATGCAATTGGACAAGGTTGATATGCCGATAATTAAAAGATCATATAATTTCTGTAGAAATTGTCTTTGGACCTCACAAAGGAAAATTGGTTTTTATACCTAAAATTCCCTTGCAATCTTTAGAAAATGAAAAAAATGGAATACCTTTCATCATAACACAATTCCCTATTCATTTTTGTTTTGCAATGACCATAAACAAATCCCAAAGGCAAAAACTTGATCATGTAGGAATTTATCTCCGTCAGCCTGTATTCTCATATAAACAACTATATGTGACTCTGTTAAGAGCTCAAACTCCTGAATCAGTTAAAGTTCTGATTATTCCAAGAAATTTTGAATATTCAAATTTTGATCAAAAGACAAGAAATATTGTGTTTCATGAAAATTTTCAATTAGTCAAATTATAAAAGATATAGTTGTCATGAGGTATGTTAATTGTTTCTTTTCAACTTATATAATTTCATTTCATATAAAAAAAACTTTCCCCTAACTAATTCATTAAACGAATTGTTTCAGGATAGAAAATCGTTTATTGATTAAGGATATTTTACTTGGTGCTCAATGGTGGTCTTGTGAAATTATCGTCCAAGAAAAACAACATGTTGTTGCCTCACCTGGTACACCATCAAAGAGTTAAAAGTTTATTTTTTTTTATTATGAGGTATGACAATTACACTTTCTTCATTTAACATGTTTTTACTTAATTATTAATAATTTCTTTATTATTAACAGGGATCACAAGTTGAAGGTATTATATTTAACAATGATATCCAACGAATGAGCCATATTTTGCAACCGTGTAAGAAATATATTATTTGTAATGCCATTATGAAGCCAATTCTGGCTCAATATCAAACTAAAGACTTGAAAATACAATGGATAATTACGAGCCGCACTATCATTGAACCTGTACCAGATGATGATAGCATCATCCCCATGAAATTTAACTATACACCTTTCACCGATCTTATCAACTGTAAAAACGATAAGCAAAAATCAGTTGGTTAGACCCTTAATCTATTTCTTTATACAATGTTCACAATTTTTGTCTATTATATCTAATTATATTTATATTTAACATGTGACAGATATTTTGGCCGTGGTTATTGAAATCTTAGATAAGAAAGAAATCAACAAAGATGGACGAAGTTCAACTGTGCATAAATTTGTTATCACCAACAAATAGTAATTTTAATTCTCTGTTATTCTTTATATTTTGCATGAAACTGAGATAAATTCTTTTTTTTTATCATTTCTTTTTTTATTAGACAACAAATGGTTGTACTGTCCATATGGAATTCTTTTGTTAATAACAAGGGCCAATAAATTACTGAATCCTTACACTTTTATCCAATAATTGCGTGTAGGAGACTGCAAGTGAACTTCTATAACGGTATGTTTTTTTTCTTCATCATACTATTACATTTTGTTAGTTATCTTTCTATTTTATTTTTAAGTTACAATTCAAAATTATAGGCGTTGCATTATCGACCTGGTTCGACTCAGCAATTCTTGTTGATCCACTAATGCAAGAAGTTGCAGATCTTAAAAATTGGTACTGCCTTATCTTTACTCCAACAATCAATAAAATTAGATATCTTTACTTCAACAATCAATACAATTATATAGAAATTTTATAAAATTTTGATGCTTTCTTATTTAGAATTATTATGTTACAGGGCACGACGAAATAATAAGGAAATTAAAAACCTTATTAGCTAACGATCTTATCTGAGATATAATCCTGATATATCCTTCGGATCGCATTAGAAAATTACCAAAATCATGTTCTTGAACTCTACCAGCAAAGTAAGTACATCTTATATTCTTATAAAATATTTCATATTAATTTTTTAAATAAAAATCTTATTATGGGTTATTTGTAGATATCATGGATTAAAGTTAAAATTTCCTTCCAACACATCTTGCAAAAATACTGGTATATGGCATGTAAGAGATGTTTTTGTTCTATAGCTGCTACCTATCTATGGAGTTCCATTCACTTATAATTCTTACGGAGAAAAACTTCCCGCTGAACCCAAGTTTGCTTCTTCTCTTTTCTCTCTTCAATTTACTACTTTTTGCTTCTAACGTGGATTTTGGATTTTTGACGTTTTTTTACTTGCAAGTCACACCTGTGACTTTCTTATTTGGATGTCAACAAGTCACATAGGTGACACTTTCTTCTTCACGGGTGACATTTTCTTCTTCACAGGTGTGACTTAACGAGTCACACTCGTGACGTATATTTTTTCTTCCCTCACAGATACACCTGTGACTCATTCTCCAATTTTCTTTTTTCTTCTTCACAGGTGTGACTCACACCAGTGACACCTTTTTATTTTAATGTCCAATTTTTTCCTTTAAGAATTTTTTCCTTCATAGCTGTGAATTAACAACTTCGTTTAATATCTTTTTTTCCTTCTAATTAACATATATTCTAACTTTAGATATAATGTCCTTTTTTTTCTTCTAATTAACATATATTCTAACTTTTGATATAGATGCCAAGATGACATGGATTTGACTGACAAAACAGGGACTATCACAGCTTCTATTTTTGGCGAGCTCTCTGAAAAACTTTTGAATTTTACCACAGTTGAAGCTATGCAATATTACAATGAGGTTATATTTTTCGATATAATTTTTTTACATGTGCAATTTAATATGACAACAATTATCTTTATATGGCTATATGGCTAAAATTTAACATTTTTGTATTCCCATAATAAGAACATGGAACTTCCTCTAGAAAAGGTGTACGCAAAATTGAGAAGAAAAACATTTCTTCTTCATGTCAAACCAGTAAACATTCAATTATCAGATGCAATACAACGATTTACTGTTATGTATTACCGCGAAATTGATGATGATGAACTACAAAAGGCTTCGACTTCACCCATAAAAGATGATCAAATTTCAACTAATGATCAAAATGACACTGCTGAAATTATACCTTCACCTATTTCAGGTATTCGTTATTTGTCATTATTTATTCATTCAGTTTTATCGTTTTAATCTTTATCAAACTATGTAAACTTCTTTTTTAAATTAATTATATTATCATCTATTATTTATCTATCTAACATTTTTTTTAAATAATGTCACCTTATATACTCTATGGCTAATTTACTTTGATTTTTGTTATTTTTAGAACATATTGCTGAATCTTCTTCATCAGTCAGGCAATGCCTTCATAAAAGATTGAGCCATCCTGAACCCAGTCCATAGTCAGATGCAGATATGGTCATCAGCCATACTAAACCCACACCATGGTAAGATACAGACAGTGATTGCAATAACAAAAAACCTAAATTTTCACAAGCTATTTCTGTTAGAACAAAATGATCATATGACTTGTGTACCTTTTGTGCTTTAATTTCATGTTTTCTTAAACCTCAATATTCTGGATATCCATATGATGGTTTTTTTGTTCTTAAATCACAACCGATAATAATTTTTTATTACTTGGATCATAACCGTTTATTATTTTTATTAAACTCATGCAAATCATAAAGTTCAAGCTTCGTAGACATCTCAACATATCAAAAGAAAAAGAAAATGTTTTCTTTGCTTTATCTTTATTTTCTCTTTTTTTTAAACATTTCTTGTTTTCTCCTGCGTTTTCATTTTTTTTAGATTTTTGTAAAATAAATTCTTGTAAATAGAGCATCATGTAAAATTCTGAATATAAACCTGATTAACTTATTCTCATTTTACTACTAATCTTAATATTACATGTTAATTATTTCTAAATAAACTTTAATAGAGTCACACCTGTGACTAATGATAAGTACAATAATAGACAAGGTATTCAACAATCACAAAATTTAAGCATTCACAACACTCACGAGTCACAGGTGTGACTTCCGTGACTGATCATGTTAGGCTATCAACTAACATAAGCATTCAACAAAAACTTCGACAACAAAAACATAAATACTAAATAAAAATCAAAAGCCACAATTATATAATAAAGTAAAACTATTCAAGAATCAAAATTTTCTACTCACAAAATAAACATCAACAATACGGACCATCAGTCACGGGTGTGACTGATGATCTTACGCTATCAATTAACCGTAAACATTCAACTAAAGCCTTAATACTATTAATTAAACATAACCAATCTACTCACAAAATAAACATTGACAATACATATATAAGTGTTGTTTGTTTTCTTCTTAAGAATGGCACACCATACCTATCCTTCTCTTTCCTTATCTTCTTCTTCTTCGCACCATCCTCTTTATCAGCATCCAAGTCAGTTTCCAGCCCTCAAATTTTGTCTTTTCTTTCTTCTTTCAATTTTGTCTTCTCTTTCTTCCCCCCTTTTTCTTTGCAAGGACATTGTTACAGAGAATTAATAATGTTCAATAATCAACAATAATGTGAAATTAAGAAAAGAAAAAAACCAACATCAATAAAAACATTCAACCATAAAAGCACAAACACAGAAAAAAAACATTAATAATAACAACAAATTATTTTCTCATTTAATGATTAAAGATGTTAAATGATCATTTTCACGAACACAATCTAAGATTATAAAACTAATAATAATTCGTGAACAAACTATTATTCACATGCATAACCATAATTGACAAGTACATCAACTAAAAGACCATGAACAAGTGTGATAAACACTCTCTCAATTTTCCCTTTTTTCAAGCGCTCAAAAGTCAAAAACATTCACTTATTTTCCAGTTTTTGTTAAACATCAACCATAAGCTTGCTAGCTAATCCAATCTTCACTACTATATATCTAACACAAACATTAATCCAAAGGTCTTTATTTTAGTTGTAATGAGACCTTGGTAAAGGTATGGAAAAGATAAAATTTAGCTTAAAACCAAAGGACTAATTGAGCATTTAAAATGATATGTACCAATAAAATATAAAACACAAATTTTTTTCTTTACAGGAATCTCCTTTACTTTTATAATCAACCATTTTCCTTCATTTTCTTGTTTTTCTTCCCTTTTTTTCTACCATTTTCTCCTTCCTTCCCCCCCCCCCCTTTTTCTCTTTCTTCTTCAGTTGATATGATTTGGTTTTATAATAAATGTACAATAGCATATATCCTTCTATTTTTTGTTTCCCTTTTTCTCTCTCTTCTTCGATTGATATCATTTGTTTTTTTTTCCAATGTACAACAACATATATACCTTTTAAATGCTCAACTTGCCCTTATGGTGGGTATAATCAAAGCAGATAAACAATTAAAACCAAAGCTCATGTTTCAGGTTTTAACCAAAAAAAGGGGTTCCATGCAAGCTCAAAGGGGTTCACTAAGGATAATAGCATGGTGGCTTTTTAAGCTGTGAGGTTATATCCTAAACACCTTCATCATTTTAAAGTCTGCATAAGATTATGTAATCTTGATTAGTATTCACAAGCAAGTTCTAGATTTGTTTAACATGAAAGAATACTCTTAACAACGAATACTTTTAATTGGTCTCAAACCCTTACCGAAGGAAAATGTCATTCATCTATCACAACAAGGTAATACCCTTTCAATTAAAATCCAGGTCAATCAACTGATGCATGTAGATATATTTATTCACTTATATTATGCATTTATAAACCCGATTAACTTCAGTCAATAATCACACATCTTTAACTATTAAACAAAAAAATAAACACAATACGTACAACAATCATAGTCAACTTCATAGGAAATTAAATAAAAGATCTAATATGCAAACAACACTAATTAAACCAAACAATAAAATAAAACAAATTTAATGACAAACAATCAAAATAATCAGAGAAAAATTAGAAATACAATACTAAGATGGAGGTGGACGCTTTCTCGAGCAAGGATTAAAATTTGCTAATAAATCCTTTATCTCCGCGATATTTGCCTCAATCTTTTACAACCTCTCACCCGTTTGCCGTTTGAAAACAATAAGTTGATTGGTATTTAACAGAAGTGGGTGCAATGTTAAATTGCGTACCTTCATGTAATGAAGGGCCTTCCCTTTGTGTACCTTCACCTCTTTCGCATCGACTGTACTCACTAGTTGAAGGTTCTGTTGCCTCGTCACTAATAACATCATAATGATCACGTTGCCGCTTCACAATCTTCATTGACACCAAGGACTGCAAGTCTAAACTAGAATTCCCTGCAACGAACTGCATACTTGTTCTCTCAGTCAGTAAACCAAAATAATCTGTAATTTGAGTAATAAATGCCCCAACAACTATTTTCCCAGTGCTAACTTTCACTACATCCATCATATGCTCACTTAACCACAAACCAACATTAAAGTGTTTACTATGCACCATGCACCACAACACAAACAATTCAGCTTTAGAAACTGCACCTTGACTGTCTCCTCTACCAAATATTGTAAAAGTTAAAAACTTATGAAGATAACGTAAGCTAGGATCCAGTAAAGCAGATGGTTTAGACCTACTCGGAGAAAAATCATTTGTTAAATTTGTAATTTCATTCCAAAATTCTTTAGGCCTAAATTCATCATCATAACCATATAAATCACTATGTGGAAATCCAAATATATCGTTCAAATCATTTAAACCAAGAGCATGTGTAACACCCAAATACCTCCTGAAAGGATATATGAATGTTACACAAAACAATACAACAAATCAAAGCATATGAAAACTTCCAATAAACAATTCAAGGAAACATACATTAAATTACAGAGTACATAGCACAAACTCGCTGAAAAATCCCAGCCAAACTGAAGTATCGTTGTTATAAACTTACAAACAAGTCCACATATATATATATCAGATACAAGCCCAAAAGTCAACCAAAAAAAATTACATTATTTTCAAAACAACACTCAGATTCCATTGGCCATTGCGGTTGACTCGTCCCAGTCCTTATAATCTTCACTCTGAACCTACACGGGACAAATTCACCGTGCTAAGCATATAACTTAGTAAGTAATAACTAATCTATATTAAATTATTTCTTTAACAATAAATCAGACGTAATGCATTTCAGAATAGATTTTATAATTAACAGAACTACATAACATAGGAGGTTATAAACCCTTCAGAATCAGAACATAATTTAGCTTATGTCAGAATCTAACAGATATCAGGACACAAAACCAGATGACTGCTAAATCCATTTACAGAAGCAGGTAACGGGACTTATACAGAAAAGACTGAAGTCTCGACATCAAAATGTCACAGAAGATACCAAAGTCTCGACACCGAAGTGTCACAAAAGAGACCGAAGTCTCAACACCGCAGTGTCAATAACAGAAGACACCGAAGTGTCACAGAAGCAGCTGCAGACCCTTCTAGGCATGCCTATTTACCCACAACTAGG
>JAOTAX010000008.1:24005446-24017952 GCA_025629825.1 Erythroxylum guanchezii | reverse complement strand
AAACATCACCTAAACAAACTCCAAACTTTCAAATTTCATATCTTCCAATTCCCACATCCAAAAATTACATACTTTATGGCGTCGGAAAGATTGACAGACCAGCTACAACTTTCATGTAGATCACTTACTCCAATTCAAACTAAATTCGTACGACGAGTGACCTCAAAGCCGCGTACATGCAAATGTACACTTAAAGACATTTTTACACAATAAACTTTGACTTATCATAATTTTCACTTCCGATATCGAAAAATATCAAACTTTATGGCAATGGAAAGCTCTTAACATAAGCTACAAGTTTCATGAAGACCATTTTATCAAATTATGCTTAAATCAAAAAGTCAACTTTTTTCCCCAAAAAGTCAAACTTCCTTAATTTTTCATATTCTCTTACTTTTTCTCTTTATTTCTTAACTTTTAACTTCCATTTCAAACAACTATTCACTTTAACTTCCATAACCCATACAAATCTACACAATTATCAAAATCATCAAACCAATTAATTCTTGTCTCATTAATTTTTCTTAAAGCATAATTTCATCTATAACACAATTCATATATCATTTTAATGTTTCTAATTTCCACTAAAAATTCAGGGTCCAACAATTTTGATATTGAATATTTAAGTGATCCAAACAAAATTGTATCAATTAGTGACTGTGATCATAGATGGTATTTTGAGTGTGTTTGAAAAGTAAAAAGGGACGTTTTGAATATTTGAGGAATATGGCACTAATGATAATAATATCAATTGGATTTGGAAATTTTGCAGTATATAATGAAGTTTTACATAAGAGATTAAGATATAATATGTTGTAATAGTATAAAGTGGTTTTTGTATGCATAGAGACAATTAAGGGCTTACAAGTTGATTTTGATACATAGGTCAGAATTGCTATGATAGAAATCTCTTTGAGGTCTTAGAGACATTAAATTTGCAGAGTTATTTTTGGAATGTACAAATTATGTAAGTTTGAGGAAATTATTGAGTTTGAAGAAGGTACAAATGAGTGCTATAGTGGCAAAGGTAGTGTGTAATCTAACACATTAAATAGACAATTCTATAATAAAATAGTGCAAATTCAGATATTGAGGTTACTAAATCTAGTGCAATGAAAAGTGCAAAAATGTTGAGTGGAATATAGGGCAAAATGAAGTGTATTTTAGATCAATTTTTCTGGAAAGAAGTAAGAAAGCCTAAAAACTAAGGATTCAGAATTGTGAGTCCCACATAAGAATTGAAAACGAAGCCGAACTTTCGAGTGGAATCGGAAGAATAATGTTTGGGTGGTTGAGATAAGAAGTATGTGTACTTGATAAGGATGATTGGGTAAAGAGATTATTAGGGAAGTGCAATAACAACCTATGCTATACATACTCAAGAACACATCGAAAGGAGTGATTGAGGACTAAGAATGTAGGACTGAGTGATTATATGTTTGAATTACTAACAGTTCTAATTGTTGGGGAAGTGCTTAGAGCTTATATTTTGGAGTTCATAGGAATATGAGATTGATGTATAATTCCAATTGACTACAGGTATAACTTGTTAGCATAGTGACATTATTAAAGTACTCTATGAGGCGTTGTATGATAGTAAGGGGTTGTTCACCCTTACATTAAAATAAAAAGTGTCAATAAATGGTAAAAGACCATAATTGATTCGAGATATTAGTGATGAGTGAGATGAATCTGAAATAAGAGTAAAGTGACTTATGAAAGATAAATGAGTTGGGTGGATTAATACCGGATTTAAGGAATATAGTAACATGGACATAAGAGTTAAATGCATTAACACTGAAGAGAAGTGAATTATCATTTAAGTTTGATTATCAAGGCTGAAATAACAATTAACCTAACATATTTATGTCCTTTCTTAAGGAAAACATTAATATTTGATTAAGAAATCACCATCCCTTGATACACAATGCATAATTGACTTTATTAAGCATAATTAATCTATTAGTTATCACCTTTTTGTCTAGAATACCTCTATCGTTAGATCTACGTGTTTATTTTCTTAACGCATATATTATACTTCCCACCTCTTAGCCTTTCATACAATCCTTAAGATTGAATCTATAACGGCATGCATAAGTCCAATAATTAAAATCAAGAAGAATAAATTTAACCATATAGTAACAATTCAAGCCCTAATAAGAAATAAGAAAATTTTAACGATCGTGCCAAAAGTTGTGTATCAATTTTGAAGAAATAAGAAGATCTACAATGTATTGGCATATTTATGCAAGAGGATGTGTCCATAACCCAAAGGAAATAGTAAAGCCCGCAATCTAGAATAAGGTCATGTCCTAGACTATGTCCTAGGAAAAAGAAAACATATTTAAGTGTGGAAAAATATATTTTTTAGAGAAAGTTAGCTGAATATTAAAGAAAACTCACACTATAATGTCTCTAAAATCTAGGTCTAGCCATCAAAAGACTTCTACTAGGCTTGAAAAATAAGCTCAAGCTTGGCTCGGCGTACCATAAAATCAATTAACCTGACCTAATTTGATCGAGTTTTATCTTGGTCTACTCGACCCGATCAGGCTCAAAACTCGACAATTTTAGAAGAAACAATATCAATTTGAATAAAACGATATTTT
Organism: Erythroxylum guanchezii; assembly: GCA_025629825.1. Classification (NCBI taxonomy): domain Eukaryota; kingdom Viridiplantae; phylum Streptophyta; class Magnoliopsida; order Malpighiales; family Erythroxylaceae; genus Erythroxylum; species Erythroxylum guanchezii. The sequence goes on along the minus strand of JAOTAX010000008.1, from coordinate 24,015,343 downwards.
TTTCAAATTTTAACTTAAAAAATAATCGAGCCTAGCTAAAATTTTTAAACCTGGCTCAACCTATTATCATCCTTAGCTTCTACAACCCTCAGGAAGTCAATTCTAAGCTATTTTCACTACAGAATCAAGATCTAGAGATCATCTCAAAGGATCAAGCTATTAGTAAACTCATGAGTTTGTTTAGATTTATTTCTTTTGTAACTTCTATGTTTTTTCTTTTAATTTTGATATTTTAAACATATTTTATGGCTAAACACTTTTATATATTTTTGTAAGGAAAACCTTAGTGGTTATTATATATAGATTAATTAGATTTAATATATGAAATGAGATATATTTTATGATTTATTTTTTATTAGTTCTAATATTAATTTATTCATGTTGACTTCTAAATTTTATTTAACTTCACTTATGGACGACTTGGGAGAGCTTATTTATAAATGGGTTATGGCTTAGGTGGAGGGGTTTGAATGTAGAGCTTGAGAGAGACCTACATGATCTTCTTATTGTTGGGATGACACCTTTCATTAGATTTCATAGAACTTAATTCATTCAAAAGGGTATTAATAATAATCAAGATATAGGTTGAAAGAGAAACATGAGCACTCATAGCCTTTCATCTAAATGTTGAGACATAGACACATTATTTATCCTCTTATCAAAATCCATATTGGAAATAAGGAAGACACTTAGCTTTGGTTTGACAACTGGACTCCTTAAAATCCACTAATCAAAAGAGAAGAGTTGTTCACTCTAGTTGGTAGATGGACTATCAGCACAAAAGACTCTTTTATTATCAATCAATACAATTGGAAAATCATAGGTAGAGGAGCTAGTAGACTGTAAGGCTTCCTCCCAAGCTACTTGCCTAACTCCTCCATTAAAGATAAAATCATTTGGTTTATTAGCAGCTACAAAGAGTACTCTAATTCTTCTTGCCTGAAAGCTATAAGACCTCATCATCCAAATATACCTTGGTTCAATATAGTGTGGGAAGGCTCCTTGATGCCCAAGGCTTCGGCCCTGTTTGGAAAACAACGGATTGCATTAGCTGTTTGCTGATTATATCAGCAGTTAGCTGATAGCTGATTCTATCAGCTGATTTGACCAGCGAATAACATCAACTGTTTATTAAAGATGTTTGATAAAATTAGTTATATAGTATTAGCTGTTGATGTGTAAAATGACTTATGAGGGTATGATTTTAAAAAAATTATAAAGGCATGAATATTATGTTTCTTAGTATTTCGTTGAATATTCTTATAAGAATTTAGATTTAAATATTTAATTTTACAAAAATTAAGTTTATAACTTTAATAATAATAATAATAATAATAATAATAATAATAATAATAATAATAATAATAATAATAATAATAATAATCCAACGTTAAATTCTCTATTAATATGAATGATGCAGCGAGCTACATCATATTATTATTTTTCATATAATATGTATGAATTTTATTATTTAATAAATTAAAAATATCTATAATTATAGTATGACCCAAACACGATATATAGTAGTTATATACTAAAAATATTAATTTGATGTGACTCTTTATGTTCAAAAACTTAAAATTATGGTATTTTTAAATGTAAACTAATATTATAAAATTAAATAAAGATTAAAAAGTTTAATTAATCCCTTCATTATATTCTTCCAAATTTTACAACATAATTGTACGATCAAAAAAAGCCAACTTTGAAAGCATACAGAACAAAAGTAGAGAGTAAAGTGACGGGCAATACTATCATTAGACAAACAGCTAACTCCAAAAGCTCCTCTTATAGAGCTTTTAGAAATCAGCTTATTTGGGTTAAATAAGCTAACCAATAAGTCATTCACTAAACACATCAATAGCTTTTTAAGATATTCAAAAGGCTAACTTTTAGTCAATAAGTTAAAAAAAACAGCTAATAAGCTGTTTGCTAAACACCTCCTTCATTTGTAATTTCTTTAACAGCTGGAGGAAGATTGAAGACCAAGGATAGACTCGAGGGAATAAATGACTAGATTTGTGTCATTTGCAACACTTTCCCTATTCTGTATAGGATATTTCAATGAAGTTTATTTACGTTTTAAAAAAAGGATATAAGTTAACCAATCCTTGGCTGTTGTTTTGGATTTAATTTTATTTTGTATGTCATTATTCTAAACCCATAAAAATCACCATTTTATTTATTATCCTTAGACTAGTTAAAAGTGTTAGGCTTTCTAATCAATATCGCTTCTTCATAAGATTTAGCTACTTACCATTTTTTTAAATACTTAATATTATATTATTTATCAATGAGGGATGCAATTACTTAATTAGTGAGTAATAGATTTATAATAGAAAACTTAGTAGCATTAACGCATATACGCATATTAGGCTTACTAAGGTGATAAATATCAAAATCGAGCTCATTCCTAAGAAGAATAATCAATTATGATATGACGTTCAAAGGAGCAAAAGGCATCTAAAGTCCAAAGCTCTTAATAAAGACATTTCATAAGTCCAAACATCATTAAATAAAAGTAGCCGAGAAAGCAAAAGGGCTCAAGCCTTATATTCCAAAATTGGGGAGTTAATGTCCCAAATATCCATATTTACAAAATATTGAATTATCATAAAAATTATTCAAAAGCAAATACATAATTAGCTTGGAGTAGCCACTTTAGGGCCTTGAACCTTATGTGCATTATCTTTAGAATTGTCATCTAACTCCTTCTAAGATATATTTTCCATCTCAAAATCAGGGTAAGATCAGGTCGTCAATGGACAGAGTTGATACAGATCTGGATGTTTGGACTTCATTAGTCCTTTACATTATTGAAGCTCTTAAAGAACGAAACATCCATATTATCAAAGTTCCACGTCTCAAAAGTATTTGCTCTTCAAAAAATCGCAGCAAAACATCAGCCTTGTACTTCGTTCTGATGAAGCATTCACTTTGATTACGCATGCTAAGATCCAGTTTACGGTAGCCTATAATTAGACTTTAGAACTTAGTTTTAATGGCTTAAATATGCTTTGGTATTCTTGCATACACACTTAGCATTCTTTTCTTTCTCCTTGGCAAGCTTGTTCACAATTTTTTCATGTTGCTTGGTGACCTCCACTTTACCCTACGAGAGCCTCTAATTTTGATGCCAGCTCTCTCGTTGCATATCATCAAGGCACTAAAAGCCTATGAAATAAGAGAATATAAGGAAACAACATGTCTAAAATTTTTCTAAAAAACATATGTATACCTTGATAATATTGATCTTGGCATAGCGTCGTATGGTCTCCACGAGCCTTTATCCGATGTTGTTACAATTCGTTCAAAGAGAGTTTCAACCCACACTAGAAGTTGTTACAAAGTACAGTAACTTCTTCAGTTGTGACAAAGCAAGCTCTCTGTGAGGGAAGGGGCACCCAAAATTTTATATAAGAAGGTATTGATAATGGCTCAGATTATTCGAAAGGAAAGATACAAATTGCGAGGCCTTTCTACCATCCCACCATCCCATCATTTGTTGTCTTGTTCGGTAATATTCTATGTTCGCCCTTTCAACGTATTTTGGATTTTCTCAGAAAAAAATTTGATTATAAATTTTGTCTTAAATTTTGGTTAAAAATATTATGGGTTAGTGATATAGGTCCATGATGAGGAAATATAGACTCCAAGCGCCCCCATTGAGGTTAATCTATGAATAAGATCAACATTCCAAAGAATGGCAAGTGCATCTCAATCCACATTTAGCAAGAGCCTCAATTTCTATCCCTATTAATAATAGTCCATGCATCTTTGTCTTAAGTTTATAAGTCCAAATTTTGGGTCAAACTCTCGACAGTTTTGTAGGTTTACCGGTTCCAGCTAAGCAACTCATAAGTCAGAAGTGCAGACCTGAGGGTATCAATATGTAAAACCGTGACTCTTAATGTGTTTTATGCCACGAAACAGTGGTGGTAGAATGGAGTGTGATATATTGGTTGAATAGTGACAGTATTAGTAGTTATTGTAATGATTAGTTTGTGTCTCTAATGGATATATTTAATTTTTTAGGTATAAATAAAATGTATACGAATAGTTAAAAAAATCACGGATGCTAGAGGGAGTTTTGGGAAACTATTGAAAGACATGAATTAATCCATATGTATGGGAGTATGATATGAGTTACTAGTATATCTTGCAATAAAGAAATGAGTTCTTGAGTTGAATGTGGGAATTTTCAAGATCAACTGAATTAGTAACTGATTTTGTAAAGAATTGTTCTTTACCCGGGATAGAAGATTGCAACAGGTTCTCTGATGATATTATATAGAGAGTTCATATTTACGCCATTAAAGGAAAAAAAATAAAATAGAATTCTCAAAAAGAGTTTGCAGAGTAGAGGTAAGTCAAAAGTTGTTTGACTGAGCCATTATAAATTGATTGTTTATCTTTGTCTTATTCTCTTTTATTATTGTTATAGTTTTTTATTATTATTTTAAGCCAAAGGTTATTTAACTCTAGTTGTCTATCTTTTTCTAATTCCTTTTTATTATTGTTATAGTTATTTTGTTATTACATGTCATTCTCCTTATTTTATCTTTCATTAACTAACTTATTTCTTTCTAGATTCTAAACTATTACACAAAGGTTGTTATGAAATGTGACAACACATTATTCTAATGAGTTTACTAGTGTGCAAATATAATGAAACTTAAAATTAAGAAGTTAATGAAGGTATGAAGTAAGGATGCGATCCTTGGTGAAGTTGTTAAGTCAAGAGAAGTATTCTTACAACTACTATAGATAACTTGGAATAGAGAACTCAAGTTTAGTTAGGGAAAATAAAGTTATTGAGTTGTTGGAGTGATAAATCAATTTAGCCATATGATAGCACAAAGAAAATGGAAGAAATGAAGAAGTTAATGACGGACTTAGGACAATCAACTACATTAGCCAGTCAGTTGAGTTAAAAGTTATTAAGGACCCATATTAGTTAATCGACCTGAATTGTTAACCAATTACCACAAAATAGAATTTGCTTTAACAATTTTTCCATTTTCTTTAAGCATAAATATAACCTTTTGAGAAAAAAATAACATTATAAATGTGAGAAAAATAAATTTGTATTCACAATAAGTTTATTATTATTGTGAGAGATGATTGAAATATTGGATGAAAACTTTACCTCTTTATGAAGAGAGCTTTGTATATTATAATTAGAGAAAGTTTAGGAGTGAAGTGTGAGCATTTTCAGTTATGTGTTATAATTTTTTTGAGTAATTTCATAGGATACTAATTGCTTTTAAATATGTTTAGATTATGTTTTAGGGAATTTTAACAAAAGAACTTAAATAAAGGTCAATAAAAGTTTCACAAATTTGGATACTTAATTATGGAAAACTATAGGTTTGGTGAGATGAATGTTAGTATATGACCTACAGCCAATTGGTTGGTAATAATTTAGTGACAATTATTTAGAGGCATTATTAATCTTATACATTCTTAGATGTATATGATAAACTTTATGAGATAAATATACATTGCAAATGAAATTATGATGAGATTATAATTATGATATTCATATTGAATTCATCTATTATCTCTAAATTATTCCTAGTCATTGTTCTATTAAGACCGGAGATTGATATAATGTAAAATACTAACACACATTACGTTTTTCTTACAAAGGAAGTAATCGATCTTGTAGACTAAAGTATGGAGATAAGCAAATGTGTGGGTACTTATTAGAGAACAAGTTCACTAAATTGACACCACATGACAAATCCATTTAGAACATTATTTGTAATTCTCATTTTGATGATTGTATAAGCAATCCTTTTCTTAAGATATCCAAAATTATCTTGTATAGGGGTTGTTATGTTTTAATATTATTTACACAATGTTCTAGTCAATGATAGTTCAGTCAGTTGTCATTAGATAAAGTATGAACTATATGGAAGTAGTTCAATGATCAAAATAGGATTCATCACCCTAAAATAATTAGGGAGAATATTTTTTTGTTCTTCATTATTATTGATTAGGGAAATCCTTGGCCAAGGTGGAATCACGTTTTGTAAATAGTTTACAAATTTCATTAATTGAATTAATAGATAATGGTGGAGAACTACCAAGATTGGACTTAAAATATAGTGGACATTAATTTCATACTTTTATGTCTAATCAAAACATTGTATGATGAAAGGATTAAGTTATACGGAAAAAAAAATCATGCACGAAAAGATTACTCAAAACTACTTTGAAATTCTTAAATATTTGGGTGGTCATGATATGTTAGTAGATGTCAATCTTGATCTATGGATATAAATTATTCAATTAGCAAATTAAAGATAAAATAAAGGAGTTTAATTTATCTAATCCTAAATATGATTTAGGGTTATAATTTGTATTTATTACCAATATATTTGGGAACCTACTGGGTACATATAAAGAATGAGTTAAAGAGAGAAAAGATATCTTAATCAAGTTGGACTTGAATGTAAAATTTGAGAAATTTTATGATCAAATATGATATATTTAATAAATCAGGATTATATGAAATTTGGGGTCTTATTTGGGCATAACTAATATTTAATTAGAATTATTTGTAATTCTAATTAAAGTTTAATTGAAATTAACATTTAATTTCAAGTAAATTACAAAAATGTTCAGAACCTATTATAAATGGACTTAAGCTCTAATAAAGCTAGCACTCAATGCCTAGCCCTATTTGCAATAATTACAAAGTTTTCTCAACTTGTTCTATGGATACTGCTAGAGGCTAGGTATTTGTATGGATGCAATGGTTAAGATGAGCTTGTTTTGAAAACGATTCGAGGGATAAAAGAAGAAAACAATCAAGCTTCGGAATAAGTTCTAAATTATGATTCATGCTTTATTATGAGTTATATTTTAATCATTTTATATAATTTTGGTGATCTTGACTTTTAGGAAATCAAACGAAAAGGTTTCTTAAATATTATATTGCACGAAGGATCAGATCTTGGCCTTATTTCCTAATAATGAAATGTTACAGAAGTTGTAGGTACAATGGCCCTCAACAATGCAAATTGATTGTTACATAAACTAGTTCCCAACATAGGCTTAATGTTAAATTAATGAAGAAAGATATAAAAGGATGTTCTACTTGACAATTTTCTTGTTTATCTTTGTAGTCTTCCTTCCATCTCCTTTATAGTGAAGGAGCCATTGAATCAACTTGAATGCCGCAAGAGCTTCTCTAACTCGAGCAACTAGTTTACACTACCTTTAGAGCATCATTGACTAATTTTAGAGGATTGAAACAAAAGATAACCAAAATTGACCAACTTCATCTTTATTTTAGCATCTACTTTTACACCTCTACAAAGTACAATTTCTTGCCTATTTATCTTTTTATTTCACTATTATTTATTTATTTTATGTGATAGCAATTCAAATGTTTGGAGGTAATGAAACTATTGAAGAACTAAAACAGTCATGTATAACCTTGGAATAGTTTAAATAACTTGCTTAGCCTTGCACCTTCCCTCCATTCCAAGTTCATACAAGAACTTGTGCCTTTTTGACTTCTATTATTCACTAACTTCTATAACTTCATATCTGTAGACACTGATGATGCCAATCAAAGGATAAACCAACTTTAATGTTATCTTCGAATAAGGTCAATTTGGATTCAAGCACCACTACAATTCAAACTTTTATTGGCATTATTATTGCAATCAATTTGCATTTTAATCTTTAGACTCCAATCAATTTCGAGTTATGAACAAAGACGTAAATAATTTACATATATATATGTATATATAAGAAATTAGGGTAAGATTTGATCTTGCGCATAATGGAATAATAATGAAACTATTTCGTACAATTTTTCCAAACATGGTCATTTAAATTCTATAAAATGATTAACATATAAATCATAATAAAACAATAATCATAATTTGTACTTTATTCTAAGCCTTGATCTTTTTCTTGTTGTTTCCCTCAAACTATTTCTAATATCGGCTTATCTCAACCACTATACCAACAGAATATGTTGAGAGAACTCTGCAATTATTGTATAGAGAGTTATGCAGGGAGTACTAGATCTCTTAGAGCTTAAGCCTATTATAAATAGGATTTTAGGTATTATAGTAATTTAATTGAAATTAAATTATAATTCCAATTAAATTTTAAATACTAATTATGTATAAATAAGATTCAATATCTCATATTGATCCTCATTTATTAAATGTCTCATATTTAATCATAAAGTTTATCAAATTTTGTAATTAATTCTAACATGATTCAAATTTCGTTCTTTATGTGTGATCTATTAAGTTCCTTAATATGTTGGCGATGAATATAAATTATAACCCTAAATTATATTTAGGATTTAAATTATATTTAGGATTAAAAATTAAACTTCTTTAATTTGTCTTTAATTCTCTAATTGAGAAGTTTGTATTCATAGATCAAGATTGGATTCTATTAATGTATCATGACTATTCAAATATTTAGGAATATCAAAGTAGTTTTGACTAACCTTTCGTGCATGATTTTTTTTGTATAATTCAATCATGACATAGAGCATAGTATAAATGTTTACTATATTTTAAGTCTAATCGTATTATTTCTTCACCATTAGCAATTGATTCAATTAATGACGTTTGAAAACTATTTTCGAAGTGTCATTATATCTTGATCAAGGATTTCTCAAATAAATACTAATTAACAATAATGGAACATTATCCCTTATTACTTTAGGGTGATGAATCTTATATTGATCGCTCAACTACCTTCATATAATTCTTGCTCTATCTAATGACTACCAATTGAGCTATCATTGACTAGAATAGGTCATAAGTAGCATCAAAATATAGTAATTCTCATATAAGATAACTTTGGAGATCTTAAGTTAAAAGATCACTTATACAATCATTATAATGAGAATTTCCATTGACATACAAGTAATCTTTAAAATGGAATTCTCATATGGGGTTAATTCAATGAACTTGTGCTCTAACAAGCATTCACATGTTTATCTAAGTATCTTTATACTTTAGTTTATAAAATCAACTACTTCCTTCATAAGGAAGAAACATAATTTGTTCTAGTTTTTTATGTTCTATTATTGTCTAGTCTCAATGGAACAATGATTAGGCACAATTTAGGGATAATATATAAATGTAATATAAATCTCATAATTATAATCTCATCATAATTTCATTTGTAATGTACATTTATCCATGGACTATATCATATACATATAAATATGTATTAGATAAAGAATGTCTTAAATAATTAGGTCGCTAAATTATAACTATCTAATTGGTTATAGGGCACAAAACTAACAATCTCTAACTTAAACTAAGCCAATTGCTTAAATATCTTATACTATATCACTATATGACGATCATGTTACTACTGGACTAGTGGTTTAGTAACATAATTGCATAAGATTCTTTATAGTGAGCACTTACTTAAATCTTGCAACTTTCATCTTAATTATCATCATAATTAAGAGAAACTGTCTAAATACATACTTGGATCTTTTATAAGACCTTAGATCTTTTGCATATCTAAAGGCTATAATGTTCTACTGTATGTTACTGTCTAAACAATGCAAGGAACTGCACTAAGTTCATTAAGGAAATGTTGACCAAATAATCATTTCTATTAAATGATAAATTTATTTTGACTTTATTAATAATTAACGCTACATTGTAACCTTTCCAATCTCAAAATAATATTGTTCTAAGTAAAATATACCTTAACTAGGATTTACTTTTAAAGTTAATAACCTTATGACTTTGAACTCAAATATCAACTCTTTGCATAGACTAATAGATATCTTCATACTTCACAAGTACTAGATATGTTGGACCCCGAATTTTTAGTGAAAATTAGAAATATTAAAATGAAATGAAATGAGTGTTTTTGTATATGAATTGT
>JAOTAX010000008.1:23962210-23999377 GCA_025629825.1 Erythroxylum guanchezii | reverse complement strand
TATTGTAAATGATTGTAATAACTGCAAATGTTTACTACTGTCTACTGTTTATACCGCGCTAAAGAATGTTTCAAAAACAAATTGTATACCGAGTTTTAACTGACTGATGTAGTACGCCACCCTCGCGGAGCACGGACTCGGATATCACCAATGATATCGGGTTCGGGTCACGTGGGAGTGGGGTGTTACACATGCAGCCAGCTATGTTGAAGATTGTGGAGGAGATTGCAAGTTCGGTAAGAGTGAAGAAGATGATCAAAATGAAGAGCAAGCTTTCAGCAGTAAAGAGGAAGTTAGAAATGATGACTTTGGTGGCAATTCAGAAATGTTTGAATTCACAAACCAGAATCCGATTGATTGATTATCAAAGTAGGAATGAAGCTCAATGCAAGATGAACATGGAAAATGAAGCTACATGTGAAGGAAGATTGAAGCATGAAGAAGTTGGAAATGTGCAGCAGGTGGAGATGCTTCAGCTGGAAAATCCGAAGCAGGGGATTGATGTCTGAAGCAAATTTTCACAAACCTGAAGCAATTAATTTTTACAAGTTAACAGTGGTTATTAAGAGAAATTAAGCTAGTGGAGTTGATCATCAGTTTTTGTTGTTCCAAAAGTAGCAAGTTTCAGTTGTCTTTTTTTACTTTTGCAGCTTTAAACCATTAGGTGATACTCTTGTCAGCTTTTTTTGCTAATGTATCAAACAGCAGTGCTGTTTTTGTATTCACTGACCAATGAGAGGATGAAACTTGTCAAGATCCTACTCATTAGCAATTTTAAGTTTCATTTTGGACCATTGATGTAAACAAGCAAGAATGGTGTGAAGGGCTAAGTTGAAAAGCTCAAAATCCATCATTTTCGGATCAATGGAACAATAACATCATCAATTTGTGAAAAATCTCATCTTCTTCATTTCGTTTGTTTTTGCAATTTTTCCTTGCTTTTACTGTTGAGTTGGTATTGTTACAAATGTGTGCATGTTGAGTGGTATGAAAAGGGGCTTTTAAGAGTGGAAATGAAGCAGATTTGAAAGTGCAAAATTTTCCATTTTTCCTAAGCTTCACTGTTTCTGTTTTACTAAATCACTGATACTGATTTCTTACAATACTAGAAAATCATATACTTAGTTGCTATTAAGTGACTATTACACATAATACATCAAGCTTAAAGGTTGCAAATGATGTACACCAGCAAAAATTTCATTTCTTGAAGATAATCCCTTTTGGTGTAGAAGTTGCAGCTGCTGAAATAGTGCAGACTCAATGCATTAGAGTTTTGGTCTATTGAAGCTCTTGAAGTCCAAGTTATTTTGTTGAAGTTTAGAAATTGCTTCTGGAGCTTATGATTCATCTTCTAGCTTTAGTTCTGAGTACTTGAAGGATCCACTGAAGTTTGCTCATTCTGCTACAATCCTAAAGATTCAGCTCACTGTTTCAGGTTCTGTTTTGGAGTTTGAAGCTAAACATTTGGAACTGACCTGAATTTCAAACTTTGCTGAAGTCTTTCCCATCTCTAGCTCAACCATTAACAGTGGTATCAGAGCTACATGGTTCACTAGCCTAGTTTGAACTGAAACCATGTCAGGTACCAACTTTCCTATGATGAATATGCAAAGTATGCAAGCTAATATATCTGTTTTAACTGAAGAAAACTACAAAGCTTGGGCACTTAGAGTTGAGGATTGTCTTTGGATGTGTGAGTGGTGGGATGTTGTGAGTGAAGGAGTGACTGAAGTTGAGGATATAGCAGACCTAACTGAGCAGCAACAAACAAGAGTTAGACAGGAGAGAGACAAGGATTTTAAGGCTCTTGTTTTCTTGAGATCGGTAGTAAGTGAAGCCATTTTGTTGAGACATACAAATTGCAAAAATGCTAAAGAACTATGGGAAAGATCGAAACTCGAATATGTGGGCTTGGCTCAATCATTAAGGTTAAAGAAGCAAGCTGTGATGAGAAGTTTTGAGAACTTCTCGATGAAAGATGAAGAGAGTGTGGGAGCTACAAAAACAAGGTTTATGAATTTGGTTCAACAGCTGAAGGAATTTGGAGAAAACACCAACATTGACAGGTTAGTAGACAAGTTCTTGAGCAGATTACCTTTGAGATTGGAAGCAACTATTGCACCTATAGAATGGCAATTTACCAATGATCCAAGTTCTGTGACATTGGAGCAAGTATTCAATGTGGTGGAGATGCATGAAGAGAGACATGGAGTTCGAAGGGAAGGGGAAGAGTATGCTTTGAAGGCTAAAAGATTTAAGGTGCCTGAAAATCCACCAAATCTCACCCAAACCTCAAATCTAACCCAAAACCATCTTGATTCAAATGCTGTCCAACCTCAAATACCTTCATATTTGCAAAATTATCCTCCAAACATTCAAAATCCGTATCAGTCCTCATGTCCACAAAACCAGAATTATCACCAAAACCACATTCAATATCACCTACATCCAATGTATTCTCAAACACCATTCCCTCATCAAGTGCCTTACATGAACCATCCTCAAAGCTACCAACCTACCAACCAATATGCAGGAAATAGCTCAAACCGATTGCAAAGTGGATCTAGGAGTTCAAGGTGGGGAATGTTTCCAAGTTGCAAGTTCTGTGGGAAGACAAATCATGCAGCTGATGAATGCTTTTGGAATGAAAATGTGGATTGCATACATCGTAGGAAAGGAGGGCATTTGAAGGGGGTATGCTATGAGAAGTGGATGCAAGAGCAACAAAATCCTCAAAGCCCCATTTTTGGTAAACCACCACCAATTCATCCTTACAAAAGCAAGCTATGTCATCAAATCAACCGATCCCTCCTCAACCTTACCAAAATGCTCCTAAACCACAAACTTATCAAGCTCATTATGTTGCAAATTCAGAAAATAAAACATATACACCACATTTCACTTCACAACCTCCAATAAATCAAACCTATACACCTCAACCACAAGCAACTCAACCATATGCATCTCAATCAACTTATACTCACCAAATACCATACCATTCGATCCAATCACCAACCTTAAGCCATCAGCCACAAAATGTCTTTTCTGTGCACAATCCATGATCTCAACAACCTTCTGAAATCAGTCCAAACATCCACACTAACCCTTCAAACAATCAGCCAAGCTCATCTCAAACTTGTAAAGTGACAGAAAAGCTAGTGATAGAAGAGAGTGCCTTTGTAGTGGAAACATGTAATCCAACCCGAAATGAAGAAAAATCTGATGCAGAGACTTGTATAACGGAAGCAAAAGAGGAGAAGGAAGGTGAATGGCTAGTAGATAGTGGATGTTCAAATCATATGACAAGAAGAAGAGGGGCATTTGTGAAGAAAGACACAAACATAAACATGGTAGTGAAGATTGGAAATGGTGAGATTATACCAGTTTCTTGGAAGGGGGCTGTGGAACTAGGTACAAAAGCTGGAAATGCAATCCTTAATGATGTGTATTACATTCCTGAACTTGATCAAAATTTGATTAGTGTTGGTTAGCTATTGGAAAGGAAGTATAAGGTGTACTTTGAAGATGAAATGTGTAGGATATTCAATGAGCAGGGTGATTTGGTGCATAAAGTCCCGATGGTTAATAGAGTTTTCAAGATTAAAATGCAAGAAGTGGATGGAGCATTTGCTGCACTTTCATTGACAAAAATGACTCAATTGTGGCATCAAAGATATGGACATGCAAACTTGGATTATGTCATTGATATACAGAAGAAAGGGTTGGTCCAAGGCATACCACAAATGAGCAGCAAAATGAAAACCATACGTGAGGTTTGTGCAAAAGGCAAAAGTCATGTGTTACCTTACCCAACAAGTGATTGGAGAGCTACAGAAAATAACAATTGGTGCACACTGATGTTTGTGGACCAATGGAGACACCATCTGTTGGAGGAAGTAGGTATTATGAAGAGTTTATTGATGATGTGCCAAGATACTCTTAGATTTACTTTATGAAGAGCAAAGATCAAGTGTTTGGCATGTTCAAAGTATGGAGGGTTGAGGCTGAAAGCCAATGTGGAAAGAAATTAAGATGCTTGAGGAGTGATAGAGGAGGGGAGTACATTTCGAATGAGATGAAGAATTACTTTGAAAAGGAAGGGATTTTCCATCAGTTTTTAGTTGCATATTCACCTCAGCAAAATGGAATTTCGAAAAGGAAGAATAGATCAATTGTGTAAATGGCTAAAGTTATGATGTTTGGCGTGAAAGTTCCAAAGAATTTTTGGCCTGAAGCATGTTTTACTGTTGTTTATGTGCAGAAACGATTAAAAATAAGAGTTTTGAAGGAAATGACTCCATTTGAAGCTTGGTTTGGAGTTAAACCAAAGGTACATTAGCTGAGAGTGTTCGGATGTGTTGCATACATGCACATTCCTGAACCAAAGAGGACAAAGTTGGATGAGAAAGCAATGAAAGGGGTAATTATGGGATATAGCTTGGAATCCAAAGGGTATAGGATATACAATCCAGAAACCAAGAAGATGTTTGTGTCTAGAGATGTAAAATTTGATGAAAATGAAGGTTGGAAATTGGATGGGCATTCGGTGAAGAAGTCAGGAGGAGTTAGAGTTGAAATACCAATGAATGAACCAATTGTTCAAGATATTGCAAGAGAAGAACCACATGAAGAAGGGATAGCAGCTGGAAATTATGACAATCTTGAAGAGCAAAGGAATCAAAGAGATGATGAAGTGATAGCTGCTGGAAATTCCAACAATTCTGAAGAGGAAGGGAACCAAGAAGATGCATCACCTAGTTCAGGAAGTGATGATTCAAGTTCAGAAGTTCAAAAGGAGGATGCAAGCTCAAATAGTGCCCACAAAACAAGAGATCTAGCCTCGATTTATAATGAAACTAACCCCATTTTTGATTTCAGGTATAATGTGGCAGATGAAGAACCAAACGATGCACATATGATGCTTGATTGTATAATGCCAGCTGGAGCTGAACCGAATACCTTCAATCAAGCAATTAAGCAAGGAATTTGGCAACGACCATTGGATAAAGAAATCAAAGCAATAGAGGAAAATGGAACTTGGTTGCTAGCGGATCTACCTTCACCTGAAACTAAAGTAGTGGATTCGAAGTGGATTTATAAAACCAAGCTCAACCCGAATGGATCAATCAACAAACACAAAGCTAGATTGGTTGTGAGAGGATATAAGCAACAATATGAAGTGGATTACACCGAGACATATGCTCCAGTAGCTAGACTTGACACTATGAGATTGTTGTTGGCATTGGGAGCAAATAATGGATGGAAAGTGCATCAAATGGATGTGAAGAGCGCTTTTCTCAATGGAATGATGGATGAAGATGTATATTTGAAGCAACCCAAAGGCTATGTGAAAGAAGGACAAGAGCAAAAAGTTTACAAGCTAGTGAAGGCTCTTTATGGCTTGAAACAAGCTCCAAGAGCTTAGTATTCAAGAATCAATAGCTACTTGTTGGAAAATGGATTCATAAGAAGCAAAAGTGAGGCTAAATTGTATGTGAAGGGAGATAAGAAAGGAAAATTGATCTGCTCTCTTTATGTAGATGATTTGATCATAATTGGAACTAAGGAGGAGCTTGTGGAGGATTTCAAGGAGTTAATGAGGTCTGAATTCAAAATGACAGACCTAGGGGAGATGAGTTACTTCCTAGGATTGGAGATTGATCAAAGGAAAGAGGGGATTTTCATTCTTCAAAGGAAATATGCAGAAGAATTAATTGGAAAATTCAACTTGAAAGATAGCAATGACATGTCAACCCCCATGGAGCATCAGCTGAAGTTGGACACCACAAAGTTAGGTGAGCAATTTGATGTGTCTTATTATAGAAGCATGATTGGCTCTTTAATGTATTTATGTTCTTCAAGACCCGACATTGCATGTTCTGTGAATATAATGGCTGGTTTCAATCAAAGTCCATCGAGACAACATGCTTTGTATGCTAGAAGGATACTAAGGTATGTTAAGCACACCGTTGATCATGGAATCTGGTTTGGAAGAAGGGAAAATGTTGAGTTGTATGTGTTTAGTGATGCAAGTTATGTTAGAAGTAATGAATGCAAGAGTAGAAGTGGTTATTGTTGTAGCTTGGGTTTAGGAGTTTTTTCTTAGTGTTCAAAGAAGCAAATGAGTGTAGCACAATCATCAACTAAAGCTGAATATGTGGCTATCAATATGGCTGCCAAACAAGCTCAATGGTTGAAGAAAATCTTTAAGGATTTGGACGAATTGAAGGAGAATTGTGTAACTGTTTATTGTGATTCAAGTGCTACCATTTCCATGGCCGAAAATCCATCTGATCATTTAAGAACCAAGCACATGAAGGTGAAGTACCATTATGTTAGAGAATTGATTGAAGAAAGGGAAATTAAAATCGCATTTTGCAGATCCAACTTTCAGCTTGCTGATTTATTCACTAAGGCGTTACCAAAATGGAGATTTGAGTCTTTGAGGAAGATGGTAGGAGTGCTAGCTGCACAAATCAAAAGAGGAGTTGTTGATTTATATTGTTTCATGCAGCCAGCTATGTTGAAGATTGTGGAAGAGATTGCAAGTTCGGTAAGAGTGAAGAAGAGGATCAAAATGAAGAGCAAGCTTTCAACAGTAAAGAGGAAGTTAGAAATGATGATTTTGGTGGCAATTCAGAAATGTTTGAATTCACAAACCAGAATCCGATTGATTGATGATCAAAGTAGGAATGAAGCTCAATGCAAGATGAACATGGAAAATGAAGCTACATGTGATGGAAGATTGAAGCATGAAGAAGTTGGAAATGTGCAGTAGGTGGAGATGCTTCAGCTGGAAAATCCGAAGCAGGGGATTGAAGTATGAAACAAATTTTCACAAACCTGAAGCAATTAATTTTTACAAGTTAACAGTGGTTATTAAGGGAAATTAAGCTAGTGGAGTTGAGCATCAGTTTTTGTTGTTCCAAAAGTAGCAAGTTTCAGTTGTCTTTTTTTTTACTTTTGCAGCTTTAAACCATTAGGTGATACTCTTGTCAGCTTTTTTTGCTAATGTATCAAACAATAGTGTTGTTTTTGTATTCACTGACCAATGAGAGGATGAAACTTGTCAAGATCCTACTCATTAGCAGTTTTAAGTTTCATTTTGGACCATTGATGTAAACAAGCAAGAATGGTGTGAAGGGCTAAGTTGAAAAGCTCAAAATCCATCATTTTCGGATCAATAGAACAATAACATCATCAATTTGTAAAAAATCTCATCTTCTTCATTTCATCTGTTTTTACAATTTTTCCTTGCTTTTACTGTTGAGTTGGTATTGTTACGAATGTGTGCATGTTGAGTGGTATGAAAAAGGGCTTTTAAGAGTGGAAATGAAGCAGATTTGAAAGTGCAAAAATTTCCATTTTTCCTAAGCTTCACTGTTTCTGTTTTACTCAATCACTGATACTGATTTCTTACAATACTATAAAATCACATACTTAGTTGCTATTGAGTGATTATTACACAGAATACATCAAGCTTAAAGGTTGCAAATGATGTACACCAGCAAAACTTTCATTTCTTGAAGATAATCCCTTTTAGTGTAGAAGTTGCAGCTGCTGAAATAGTGCAGACTCGATGCATTGGAGTTTTGGTCTGTTGAAGCTCTTGAAGTCCAAGTTATTTTGCTGAAGTTTAGGAATTGTTGCTGGAGCTTATGATTCATCTTCTAGCTTCAGTTCTGAGTACTTGAAGGATCCACTGAAGTTTTCTCATTCTGCTGTAGTCCTAAAGATTCGACTCACTATTTCAGGTCCTGTTTTGGAGTTTGAAGCTAAGCATTTGGAACTGACCTGAATTTCAAACTTTGTTGAAGTCTTTCCCATCTCTAGCTCAACCATCAACATATCCATGATGGCCAACTCTGTCTCAAAAACCTTACCATTTAAATAGCTCACTTGAGAGAACATTTTACTTTTAGTTTATTATAAATAGCTTCAAGAGGGCATAAATAGTTGACTGGAGAGAAGATATTATTCTTGTGATCAACTCTTATTTGGAGGATGGTCGACTAAATAGATAATGTCTACTAGACATGGTATTGCTTTTAAGAAGAGGAGGAAGACTATGTTCAACATAATTTCATGTTTCAAATTACTTTGTTTGTTTTTTTGGTTATTAGGACTGGGAAGTGACAATGGTTTGATAGAACAAAGAGAGCAAAGAGCTTGTTTTGGGGGAGTAACCAAAATAATAAGTTGGTTTATTACGAATTTACGATTATTTCAAAGAAGACACACAGTTATCTGTACTTATTCCATTAGTACGACAAGAGATCATCTAAAGTCCCTCATCATCATCATCACATCTAGTCTGAAGTTCCGCAGTGAGGCGGAGTCTTGGGAGGTCTTATAATACGCAACTTTGCCCCTACATAATAGAGAGGTTGTTTCCCGATAGACTCACATGCAGATGTGACAAGTAAAAAATGATGCAGAAAAACAGAAGCAATAATTAAAGAACTGGCACACATAAAAATTTAGTGACTAGAAAAGCACTACCACACAAAAAAAAAGGACATACCTACTGGTTGGCCAGATCAACCATTCCTTACCTTATGTAAAGACCAGTTCTTATTGTCGCTAGTTGCTCGAGAAGTCGACCCTTACCTACCCTAAAAACTCCTAAGGATTTAAGAGACAAATTTTGAGCCGCCCTTAACTACTCTGAACCTGAAGTCTAGACCACAACTAACTATTCACAAAGCTACTATGCACGCGCCCCACTGTCGTTTACGTACATTAAACCAAACATTAAGATTTTGTATTTTCGTTTTTATCATAAATTTAAAAAAGTTTAAATTATTTTTTAATTTAGTATTTATGTAAATACATAATTTTAATTTTTAAATATCGTTAAAATACATAAATTTTAAATTCATAAAATCATTATTTAATTTTTAGTTATTTATTTAATAAAATATAATAAATTTATATGAAACTAAAATAAAATATTTTTAGTAAATTTATATGTCTATTTAATATTAATTATTATTAACAATAGTGTAACTACAAAATTTAACAATTAAGCAAAATTTTTGGGTTAAAATAGAAATCAAATTAAAAATAAAAATAAAAATAAAATCAAGTAACACTTACTTTCACTTTTCAATTTTATTTACCCTTAACCATACCATAATGTTTCATATTTAATTAGATATATGATCTCCAAAGGTTCAAAATATTGATAACTAAAAGTAAAAAAATCAAAACAATTTCATCAAATTAGTTAAACTACAAACTAAAGTAAAAACAATAATTAATTCAATTCGACTTAACAAATTTTTTTTATGTTTCGATTTATCAAACAAACTTTGGAATTACAATGGTAATAATTAATATTAATTTTTTTATATCTTATTTTAGCATTTTTGTCATACTTGGCAACTATACTAAACGATAGATGAATGTAAACTAGCCCACAATGACCGTAAGAACAGCTTAATTAAAAGGAAAAATGTTGCTTTTATTTGTTCATGCTTGGCAACTATAGTAAATGATAAGATGAATGTAAACTAACCAATAATGACCTTAAGAACATCTTAATTAAAAGGAACAGTGTTGCCTTTGTGGACTATGGCCTGAGAACCCTTACTAAATTCGACTTGAGGTTATCATTTTCTATGAACAAGTAATTTAAGTTAATGCACTTCAGGTTAGTCTACTATCATACAAAAGACTTTTAAATTATCAAATGTAAATTATATTCCAATTGCAAAAAATATTTATTATTATTATTATTATTATTTTGAATTAAATCAATGTTATTTTAATTATTGATTTTTATGAATGATGATGAGACAAATTCAGTAAATGAACATGAGGAATGCGACAATGACAATAATTGAGCATTGACAAGAACTTTGTTTTTAAATTTTGAATAGATTAAGAGTTTTGCTTAATATTTTGAAACAAGACTTTCATTATAGTTAAACGTTTATTTATTTTGATGAAATTTTAAAGCTATGTTTAGCAACTATTTATTGATATGTAAAATAGGCCAAAGAAGCAACAGGGAGAGCATTGTCATCAGCAAGACCACGAGCAAAGACTCTTATGAGTTGGCAACATCCTCCATCTGACTGGGTTCGACTTAATACGAATGGTGCTTTTAAAGTGTCGTCCTCGTAGGCTTCAACAGGCCGAATAATTAGAAACAATACGGGATTATGGATTGGAGGATTTGCATATAACATAGGTCACTGTACAGTTGTTGACACAGAAATATGGGGGGTCTTTACAGGGTTACAACTTGCATGGGACCTCGGATATCGACGAGTGGAATTAGATGTAGACTCGATGATAATTATCAATATCTTATCCTCCTCGGAGGCTTAGAAAGATCCGTTTAATTCCTTGATAATAGGGATCCGACACTTAATAGCTAGAAATTGGCTAGTGAAAGCGAGACATGTTTACCACCAGACTAATAGGCCTGCGGATTGGCTAGTTCAACTACGCCAGTTCACTTGAACTTAGCATTCATCTATTTCAAAACCCGCCTGTTGGTTGTTTATCCATCCTACTAAAAGATATATCGGGAGTTTCATTTCCCCGACTAGAAACGTAAGGCATGTATCTCTCCTTTTTGGATTAAAAAATATATATATTACTTTTGGATTATGAATATATGTAGTCAAAATATTTTATAAGAAAAAGAAAAAATGGTGACAAGTAGTTTCTAATCCCAAAAATTCGTACAATAATGACAAAATTAATCATTAGCACGGTTAATTTTAATATGTTATTATGAAAAGAAATATTTATCATTAATTTGTTATGTTTATATTGACAATAACCTTTTAAACAAAAAGTTGATTATTAAGTGACAACAAGATTTCTTGCCACAAAAATCACGAATAGTAGTAACTATAGTGATAGCTTCATTTTTGTGACAATATTAAGTAAACACTAATTAATTGAATTTTTATTGACAAAATTTTTTATTACAAAAGATAAAATATCGTATTAGTCACTAATATTTTATATTTTGTGACAAAATATAGTTCACAATTACAATTAATTCTCGCCAAAATTATTTTAACGTCAAATTACATACGTTTTTAGTGAGATAACTTAGTGATAAAAGAAAATTTGGCATTATTAATATATTAATAGTAACGATTTAATTGTAAAAGATACTAAATTGTCACAATACTATTGTATTAGGGACAAAAAAATAAATCATCACAATTAATCCAAACAATAATGCTAATTAATTATTTTGTCACAAAAAATTATATATTTATGACAAAATAATAATTAATCACACAAAAATTGTCACTAAATATCTTTAACTCTTGTAGTGATATTTGAGGCTTTGAATTTGCCTCTTCCTCCGTAGGCAAATTCGCCTTTGCCAATGGCAAAAATTGCCATTAGTGACAGAGGAGCGATTTACCAACGACGTGTAAGAGCCACCGGCAATGAACGCCCCTGCCAGTGGCAAAAATATTCCATATTAAACTTAAACCAGAAACTAAATGCACAAGCTCTATCACCAAGTTTCTAGAAACTTCAAAGCCAGGATTAAAGCAGCAGATTGTATTTTTCATATTGCTAAAGCTATGGGAGCATGCAGTGATTGTGTTTTCAAGCAACAAATGAAAACTTGTGGGAGGTGTATACTTATTCAAGCATGATTAAAATATTACGTAGAAACCACAAAAGCAAAATTTTACAATAACCAAAATATAGCCATCCGAATTCCAAAAGTAGAAAGACAAGGAGGGAGACATGTATACTATTTTTCAAAAGGCTAAACAAGATGGATATTGGGGCATGTCATAATTTTCAAAAACATATAATAAGGATGCATATGATTTAATATTTCTAGAAAATGTAAAACAAAAAGAGAGCCAATTTTTAGAAAACGAAAACAAACATAATCAATATTAGAGAAATTCATATATCATGCAATTTTTGCATTAATAAAGTTTAACCATTAATTTTATCAAATCAATAACAATCAAGCAATTTTAACCAAATTATAGGATTTAAGTTTGCTATGTTACCACTGAACAAAAATCAGGGTGGGATCGATCCTATATGTAGTGGATAATATTGAAACCATTTTGTATGATTTTTCAAAAGTTAAGAACACTTAAATTCTATAAAATAATTAACACATAAATCATAACAAAGAAAGAATCATAATTCGTAACTTATTCTAAAGCTTGATATTTTTCTTTTCATTTCTGTTGAGCCACTTTCGATATCGACTCATCTCAATCATTATAGTTATACAAGTGTTCAATCTCTAACGGTATTCATAGAATGTGTTAAGAGAACTCAATGATTATTGTAGAAAGAGTTAGGCGAGAAGTGTTAACTCCCTTAGAGTCTAAGCATATCTATAATAGGCTTTGAGTATTTTAGTAATTTAATTGAAATTAAATTTTAATTTCAATTAAATTTTAATTATAATTACAATTAATTCTAATTAAATACCAATTATGTCCAAATAAAATCAAATATCTCATATTGATCTTTATTTATTAAATATCTCATATTTAATCATAAAATTTTTCAAACTTTACAGTTAGACTTTAATTTCAATTAAATTTTAATTATAATTACAATTAATTCTAATTAAATACCAATTATGTCCAAATAAAATCCAATATCTCATATTGATCTTTATTTATTAAATATCTCATATTTAATCATAAAATTTTTCAAACTTTACAATCAAGTCTAACTTGATTAATATATCTTTTCTCTCTCCAACTCGTTCTTTATGTTTGACTCATTAGGTTTTCAAATATATCGGTATTGGATATAAGTTATAACCCTAAATTATATTTAGGATTTGATAAATTGAACTCTTTTAATTTATCTTCAATTTTCTAATTAAACAATTTATATCCATAAATCAATATTCGCATCTAGAAATGCATCATGACCATCCAAATATTTAGAAATTTCAAAGTAGTTTTAACTAACCTTTTTGTGGATAATTTTTTAATATAATTTAATCATTCCATCGTACAATGTTCTAATTAGATATAAAACATAGAATTAATGTATACTCTATTTTGAGTCCAATCATATTGGTTATTCATCATTAGCAATTGATTCAATTAATGATTTTTGAAAAATATTTTCAAATTGTAACTTCCCCTTAGCCAAGGTTTTTTTGATTCAATAATAATTGAAAACAATGGAACATTCTCTCTAATTACTTTAAGGTGATAAATCATATATTGATCACTCAACTACCTCTATATAATTTATGTTATATCTAATGACAACTAATTGAGCCACCCTTGACTTAGTTATAAGTAGTATTAAAACATAACAATTCTTATATAAGAACTTTGACATCTCAAATCAAAAGATCACTTAATCATCACAACGAAAATTTCTATAGATATACAAGTAATATTCTAAATGAAATTCTTATGTGGAGTCAATTTAGTGAATTTGTTTTTTGACAAGCAATCACGTGTGTATTTAAGTATCTCTATACTTTAGTCTATAAGATCGACTATTTTCTTCATAAGGAAGAAACATAAGGTGTACCAGCCTTTTATGAATTATTAATGTTCAATCTCAATAGAACATAGAATAGGAATAATGTATATATGCAATATGAATCTCATAATTATAATCTCATTATAATTTTATAAAAATGTATATTTATCTCACATACATATTGTAATATAGATTTATCTCACAAATTTTATCATATACATCTAAATATGCATAAAATCAAGAATGTCTTTCAATAATTATATCATTAAATTATAAGTAACTGATTGATTGTATATATATATATATATATATACTCACAAATGATTTCAGGCAAATCTATCATTCATATTGGTCTTTGTTATCACAAAGGGTAAATATTAATAAGATAATAATATGTTGCATCAAGCCGGTAAAGGAAGTCATATTTATGGGTGTTGTAAAGCCCATAAGAGCATGGATTTTGAGTACCAGCAATTGCGGAAGAATGGGACTCGTCGTAATCGTTATTCCTTATTAACAGCCTATTTCTTGAAGGAAGAGTGGGGATATAATTAAAACATTGTTAACTCTGTGATTTAAAAAACGATTTTAATACAAAAAAACACTTTATTCACAATAAATGGTTTTAAAAATATTTTTCATAAGAAAAATATTGTAAAGTCCACAGAACAAATAATGTATTGCTCCAAAGGGCCAGTTGGAAACAGATCGGTTTGGCCCAAAAGGTGACAAGCAAATGTTCCAAGCATACTTTATGTGGTCAGAGAATACCCCTTTAAGAATCTCTCAACGCCACATTTTATGCTTCAGTGGCATAATTAAATTTCTCAACAAAAAAATTATTGAATTTATTAGGCTCTAATAGTTTGCATTCCATGTATTTAAATTTGGAATGTCTTGATAATTAACAATTTATTAAATATATAAAAACTTTTTTTTTTAAAAAACGGAAGAACCCGCAACCGCTATCCTTTAGATGCGCACTGAATAAACATCCGGATTAACACAATAGCTTGTAAATCACGCCAACCAGATACTCCGTATTAGGCAAGCCTTGTACCTTTATTTAAAAAACACTATTGTGAAAATAAAAATATATATTTAACTTTAGTAATGTTAATAACAAAACTTAGGTTACTCAAATGAGATTCATCATTGTATTTAAAATATTTAGACGTGTCTTTTATTTTTAATTATGATTCAAAATTTAGGCTTTCAAATAATGAAAAATAATTTCCTAATACAAAATTTCAGCAACATCATATTGGATTATTCTTAATATTTATAAAAATTTTAAAATCAAATCTTGAAGTATTAAAATTTGTGAAAATAATTAAATTATATGTGTGTGTGTGTGTGTCTCGTACGCACGTACGCAGTTTTTCATACAATCGAATATCTATCGTTACAAAAGAGAAACTGGAATCAAATAGTTCATAATACCAAAAAAAAATTCATGAGAACAAAATACAAAGTAAGGAGAGAATATTTCAATTTATTCATCCTACTTAACTGGGGGTATCACTTTCTTCCTAAACCAAATCAATGAACAACTTAATAAAGAAAAGAAACTACAGCACTTGGATAAGTTTGAGAGTCTGCAAAGTTCATCTGCTACCCCAGTAAGTAACAAAGCAAAAGTTGGATTATTGGAAAAGGATAAAAATTAAAATGAACCATAGCTTTCTAGTTGGATTTTCTTATTTCAATACAACGGCACTTCCTTTTCAAACGTTTCAATTAAAAGGGGTTAGGATTTTGGGGTTGGTAATAAAACGTGATTTTGCCTAACGAAATCCGACCATTCATTCAATTGGTCAAGTAGAATCGGAGGAATTTCTGAAAATTTTAAGAGTATGATTTTCTTTTTTTGTCTTTAAATATTTGTCTGTGCTCTTCTTCTTCTTCGTTTGTGGAGTTTATCCAATTAGTCATTACTAAGTGTCATGACTTTTGGCTCAGCATCAGCATCACTAGGAAACAGACCCTACATCAGGATGGAAGCGCAAGATATGGGTGGTGGCCTGTGGGTGCGGTGCAATAAATAAATAAAACAAAGACTTGCCCTTGTTCTCTAACTGTACGTAAAAGGATTAATTAAGATACATTTCAATGAACCCGTCTCTTTATATATTTACTTATATGATTCAAATTATGGTTTGGATTCGAGTCGATGGGGAGGGAGCTAAGATACAGAGTCTACAAACTCTTATGGCTAACTTGAAACTTTAACGTTCTTTTTTAAAAGATTGTCCACCATTAAAACATTAGCCCCTTTGTGTCTTGTTTGAATTTCATCTCTAGGATAAAATGTTGTGAGCTAGCTAGCTCCAAAGTCATTGCCTCCATTTAACTTGGATCAGTTACTGGATGACATCCTTAATTTCCAAAAACTGAAAGTCTGCGGCTTCTCTTCTCCTGTAAGAGGATGATCATGAAAATGTAAATCAAAGTTAAAATATTAATTTCAATGACAAAAGATCAACCAGAATAAATACACAATTTGATTAGTAAGTTAAAATCACTTTACGAACATATATAAGAATTTCTGTCAAAATAAGTTTCAACCAGTTGAAGTCCATCAAGCATTTACAGTAACTACAGTGTCATGATGGCCATTAACATTTGTCGTTGTTGTATTCAGTGTTCTTTGTGCCCCGTATGACAAGCAAAGCCAATGCTCTTGACTCTTGAGTGTTGACGGTTATTATAGAATTAACAAATAAAAAGCAAGCTCAGAGGCCAAGGATATCCCATTTGCAGTGGAGGTGTTCCACTTTCTTGGCTAGTTTTTGATTCTGATAAAGTGATGAATGATTGATTAAAAAGAATCAACTTTGTGGTGGGTCATTGTCTAGCTAGCTAGTCTACTTAAAATCAAATATAGCTGCTACACATGCATAAAGAATTTGGGGTCTATTATTGAAGAGAAGGCATTAGATTCAACTAATTAAACGATGAAAAACTATGGAAAGACTAGTGCAGAAACTCTACGATGTCCC
Organism: Erythroxylum guanchezii; assembly: GCA_025629825.1. Taxonomy (NCBI): domain Eukaryota; kingdom Viridiplantae; phylum Streptophyta; class Magnoliopsida; order Malpighiales; family Erythroxylaceae; genus Erythroxylum; species Erythroxylum guanchezii. The sequence goes on along the minus strand of JAOTAX010000008.1, from coordinate 23,982,899 downwards.
TTACGCCATTGGTTGATAATCACTTTCTCTACATTTCACATTGAAGTGAAAGATAAAAAGCACTTTGTCTCATGTATGATCCCAACTAATAAGGTGGACAAGTCCTAGGTTCATACCTTTCACTTAGATAGAGATATTTAGTTAGATTGATAACCACAAGCCAAAATGGAAGAGACCAAATGAAATGCATGTAAGGAAACGTTTCCCTTTGTTTCTGTTTACTATCTACAAATTGACTGCTAACATTATGATTTTTCAATTGCCTGCAAAGGTTAAATGCAATTTATTATTATTTTAATTATATTTTTTACAATTATATTTAAATTAAATATAGTTACTGGTAAGGTTATTCTTTTATGATCAAAGGATTATGAATTTTCGAATCAAATAAACAAATTCTTTGTAAAATGTCAAAGAAAGACTGCGTATAATTGATGTCTCTCTTTTAACCCTTACAAAGTGAGAAACCTTATGTATTAAAATTGTTGTTGTTATTGTACAGTAGTTACTATAATCATAAGCAACTTGATATATATATAACTTGCGCAAATATTACATTTCACAATCAAGTCCCCATTCATATAAGATGGACTAATCCATCAAAAACACACCTTAATCACGATTTCAATTGCTTGCTTGCATGGACCGGCCAGTAACGTAAATTTCATGGATTCTTATTTTCTCACAAGAAGACACATATTTATTATACCTTGTCTTAATTATTTCCTCATTCTAAGTTTAGAAGTAGGTGTTGATGTTCCATTCAGTCAATAATGTTATTTTATCCTACACATGCAAATAGTTGTTGTTTCAATTCTAACATGTAACATATTTTCTATTTAATTAGTAGCAGTTAATAGAGTCATGTTTTGGGGAGGGGAATGTCATCGTATTCCTTATGTAGATAACGGACTGTCAATCAACCGACCAAAATAATAAATTTTTAAACCACATTCACTCGTAGTCATTCCTCTCCTCATCATCTAATGCGTGACATTTGGAATCCCACTCCCTTGAGTTGAGTCCCACCATTTTAAATTGAGTACCCTCCAATAATAAAGAAGATCCTCTGTCCACAACCACAAGGCACCAAAGATACGCTATTTATCCTTTGCCATGGTGGACTCCATCCCAGATTTTACCATTGCATTTAGGCATACTCAAATACACATTCCTCTTTGGTATTTATCCTTTGCCATGGTGGAGGACTCCATCCAAGATTTTACCGTTGTATTTAGGCATACTCAAATACACATTCCTTGCAAAAAAACACGTACGTTATGGACAGAAAATTTCATCTTAATTTTCGTTTTTACTATTAACACTCAGTTAAAATCTCGTTAAAATGTAAAGTTTAGAAAGATTTGATAATAAATAACCTTACTTTTACGTATAAAAAAAACGTTTTTTTCGATTTATCTCAATTACCAACGTGTTTAAATTGGATATGTCGACATAGTAGATAATTGAACAACTAAATAACTTTGGAATCTTTTTTTTTCCGATAACAATATTCTTCTATAAATCTTATACTTACTAAACCACACTCAAATGAAGAATTTAGAATAATTAGAATTAGAATGTATTTCTTTTTACGAGAGAACAGTTTGAAATTTTTGTTTGATTATATTCTTCGACAATACATCTTGGGAATCGGATTAACAGCCAATACAAGTATTAGTGATTGACACGACAACGACTGATCATTATCATATAATAATCACCTGCAGAAGGTGTTTTTGGAATCCTAAGCAATCATCGATCAGTAACAGAGTTGGGCCTAATTCCTTGCTGTGCACTTTGATGTGCTTCTCTAAATCCACCCTTGACCTTGAAACCCTACCATCAGTTGTCCATCTGTGAACAGCCCCGAAACCAAATTAGACACTTTTAGCTATACAACTGTGTGGATTATTATCATTAAATAACCAATACTTCACCTACAAGGCAAGTAGTTTATTAGTCAAAACTCTCCTATGGCGCAAAGGTTTGAAAGTAAAATCAATATGATTGTTAAGACGACATAGGGCAAACCGTGTAAGAACATGAAACAACTATTTGGTGGTAAGGTGTACATGAAAATACTGGTCCGCAGAGGACGTTACGTACGCCTTGGAAAAAGATAATAAAGTAGAGAGAGAGTGTGCCATGTACGCATAAGAAGTAACCAACCACACGTATACGGTGGCAGGCCACTGCATGCTCCGCCGTGAGGTCCACGAAGGAAGGGAGATGTTCCAATGAAACTGAGTACATACACGCATTCAGGAGATGTTTGTCGTACACATGATGAGCAATGCGCAGCTGGGGTGTTGCCGTATTTGGATGGAGCAAAGAATTAGGGATAAACGAGTGTTAATACGCTGTTGTCATTTCAAAGTTATCATATCTAATCAGCGAGATCCCAGAAAGGAGGGTTTTATTAGGAATATGTGCTAACAAAGCAAGACTTCCCTGATATGGTAAGCAAAAACACAGAGCCTTTTTAACGTTCCTTCTCAATTTGTGTCCAAGGGTTTATGGTCTGCTCGTGAGTTTACCGAAAACAGTCTTTTCATTATATAAAAGTAAAGTTGTGTATTATCAAATCTTTTCAAATCCTGCTTTATTGCGAAACTTTAGACTGGATATAATGATGATGATGATAATTTATAGTTTGCATGGGAAACTAGTACTTACAAAAATAAATCCTACCAAAACTATGAAAATTAAAGGTTATAACTAACAGGATAAAATCCAATAATTCTAAAATCAACATTTCAGAAATTTTTTAGTTTTATGAAATTATTGAATTTTAGGTACTCCCAAAATTAATTATCTAATGAAGTGATCACTATATTTGTTACGAAAGCAAAATTAGAAACAAAGACAGAGGGGATAGATTATGATTCTTGCTGAATAAGGGAAGAGACATTATCTCAATAGGATAAAACAGGCATATCTTCAACAAAATCTGTTACCCTACATGATTAGTTTTGAGTATAGGGTTATAAATTGAATCCAACAACTGTACTTGTGACTTGTGACTTAGATGTCTACCAGTTTGCAATTTGCTATTTGTAATTTAGGAAGTCTTTTTTCACTCAACTTGGACTTTGGTGGGAAAGAATGCCTAAAGAACTGGTAATGAACCACGAAATTTGTCTATAAAATGTTTTACAAATTTAATATGCACGTAGACTGGTAGTGAATATATAAAATTAATTAATTAAGTTGGATTCACACAACAGTTTAAGTTATTGTGATGAAGCGGTCATTTAATATAATATCAGAGCCTATATGACTAAGTAGTTGTGAGTTCAAATCCTACCATCTATCTATTATTTAGTACAAGATAAAGTGAAACTGTGTAAGTTTCAAGCTCAAAAGACTTTCACTTAAAGAGGTATATTATTAAATATATAAAACTAATTAAATTGACCTCTACATCGGCTAACTCTAGAAACTAAAATCACTTTCCTTGTGAATGAAAGCAAAATGTGAAATTCTACGAAAGTTGATGTGAAGTTGATTCCCTAATCACTATTGAAATATAATTATCATCCCATTGACCAAAAAAGAAAAAAAATAGAAACCTTCAATGTGCAATCAACTAAAAGAAAATTGCTAAGTTTAGAGTACCCGTCAAAATCATTTTCAACGAGAATTACACGATTTCAAGGTCCAATGAATAAAAACTTCAGAAACTTTTGATCAAAAGCAGAACTTCCAAATGAGAGATGCAGAAAACAAAGGACTACCCACGAATCCTTTGCCCACTTTATAAGGGGCATTCACCAGAACCAGTAAAATCAGAGAGACAAGGGTCACGTACAAAACATAGGAGAAAGAAAGTGGCCTTCTAAGTGTTTGTTGTTTGACCTCACCATTTAATGCCCCATCCAATCACCCTCCTCCACCACCACCACGCGTTCTCTCCTGCTAAATACTAATACTATTATTATTATTTATTTCAGGTAATTCATTTCCACGGAATTATGGGTCCCATTCTAAGAAACCATGTAAGCCGCACGCATCTCATTGGCACGTGAACTTCTAGTATTACAAGAAAGAAGAGGAGGAGAGTGGCGGGGGCCGCCGTAGGTGAATAGCGAACATGTCATGTCCACAGGGGGCCACCATGTGAAATCCGCCAATTTCACAACTATACTATTACCAGTACTAGTCTCTCTCTCTAGACTTATTTTCAAGTTCTAGTCTTTGGTTTTTTTTTTTTTAATAACTTTTAGAGACGAGAGAGAGTCTCTCATTCATTGGTACCATTCATCCATTACATTTGTTTTTACGTCCCATCAACAATCTCTCTCTCACTTCTTCATCTTTCTTTCTTCCTCAAAATACTCTTTTACTTCTCCCGATTGAAGAAGCAAACGCCATAGCACAATCTCTTTCCCGTGAAAAGATCCGCGATCCTCAACACCAACCACGTCCTTCTTTTCTCTTCCAAGTTTCCAAACAACGAACTAGATCAGTAGATTGCCTTATTTATATAGCATAGAGTTCAACTATTCAAACCACAAAAAAGGGTTCCAACTTCCTCATTTCCTTCACAAATTGGTGAAGTTCACGATTGATCATACCGTTGATTAGTTAGTTGTGCACATGGAGTCAGCGTCGGGAGGAGGAGCTGGGGGTGGTGGGGGTGCAGCGTTTCAAAGTAGTGCGGAACCCGGTCCGTCGGCGGCAGCGTCAGCACCACCACAAGCACAACCGGAGGGCTCATCTCCAGTTCCACTGAGTCGATACGAGTCACAAAAGAGACGAGACTGGAATACTTTCTTACAGTACTTGAAAAACCACAAGCCTCCATTGACTCTAGCCCGTTGTAGCGGAGCACACGTGATAGAATTCTTGAAGTATTTGGATCAATTTGGCAAGACCAAAGTCCATATTACAGGTTGCCCTTATTTTGGCCACCCAAATCCTCCAGCCCCATGCGCATGTCCACTCAAACAAGCCTGGGGTAGCCTTGACGCGCTCATCGGACGCCTGAGAGCGGCATACGAAGAGAACGGTGGACGGCCTGAATCGAACCCTTTCGGGGCAAGAGCGGTGAGGATTTACTTGAGGGAAGTAAGAGAAGGGCAAGCCAAAGCTAGAGGGATACCATACGAGAAAAAGAAGAGGAAAAGACCAACAACGTCGGTGACTTCATCTTCTGCGTCGGTGCCCGGAGGAGTAGAGGTTGGCGGTGGTTCTTCGACTATTGTTATCGGGGGAGATGGTAGTAGTAGTAGTGGTGTTGGAGGTAGTGATAGTGTTGTTGGTGCTGCTGCTAGTGCCAGCGGTAGTAGTTCTACTACAAATCCAGCTGCTACTACAACCGTATAGTTTTAAAACCTTTTAGTCTTTTTCTTATTCTTATGAATACTCTGTCTTAATTGTGATTACGAGCTCATTTATATAATGGCGGTCGATTCTCTTCATAGCCGGATCGAAATAGAAATTTGAGAGAGAACTAAGAGCTGCTCTTCTTCATCTTCTTTAACTAGTGTAGAGAATAGATATATATATATATACCCTTACCTATCTGGTGGCTAACTTCACTGTTGATTAAGTAAATGAAGGTAGAGAAAAAGAAAAGTTGGGAATTCTGCATTCATATTGTTTAATCTTATTCCTTGTGTTGTTGTTTTAACTTGTACAGATTTTCCCAGAAGACGCAAATTTCTTGTTGAGTTGCAAGCAAAACTTCCACTTTGGCGTCCGGTTAACTTAGATGTGCCAACCAGAAGACGCACTTAGATTTCTCACTTAAACTACTAGTGTTGAGTTCTTGTTCGTGCCACTTTGTTGTTTGACCTGGTAAACTCCACCAAGTAACAAATTATGCACTCGTGATCTTGTACTTAATTTTCCCAGGAAAAATATTTGAATGAGGGAGAAATTCTCCTTCTTTTCATTTGCCCATTTTAGTCAACCTTACCCACTATGTACACCACGGGAGATAAACAAAAATCTTTATTCAAAGATTGAAATGATATTAATGGTCCGGGTAGCTCCTTAAAGTTTATGTTCCTTTCCTTGTAGCTTCTTGCTGTCTTTAGTAGCAACTGTTGGTTAGAAGTTTTGTTTCTAGCATCAGAACTCCCCAAGTGTGGAAGCTGCAGGCTTGTTGGCAAGAAGGACAACATTAGTTTTAGCCATATCTTTTAAATTCTCCAGCAAGTCTTCTGGTCCCAACTTTGTTGATCGAATGGGCTCCCCAGTCTCATGGCCAGAGCAAAATTTTCTCTTACATTGCACACGTGCATTCCTGATTTTAAACACTTTGGACTTGCAGTTTCCGGTGCTTCTCTTTTACGCTCTCTATCTATCAGGGCTTTGATGTTAGATTTTGTTCTTGGGTTCTTTCCTACCAGAGATTGGCCATGTACCCATTGCTCTTTTCTTGTACCACCTCTCTCTCCTATCCCCGTATGAAAGTAACATCTGTTTCCTTGATAGTAACAACTACAAAAAGATACAGGGCACCAACATCTATGCAAATAAAATAAAATAAATAGAAATAAAGAAATTATCCCTGTGATTGCCGCTCTTGCTTTATTTTGGTAACCACCACCTCAGTATGACAAGGACCAGTAGCCAACCCAGTTTCCTGTCTATGCCTAATATCTTAATATTATCTTACACTTCATCACAAACCATGATGCTTGCCGATCAATCATTCCCACACAAAAATCCTCATTTCTTGAATTCTAAACCATAATGCAAAATCATACAACATTCATTTGCTCCATCCATGCGCGATATATTGTCTTTTTCCGAGGGTACATACTCTCTTACTGTGTGCCTTGTTTTCTCTCTTCTCCTATGCTTCTCAGTTCCTTACCCTAATTTTTTAAAAGACAGTAATGATTTAGCAGCGTAGTGACAGGTTCCTTTCTATTCTTTATGGCTCTTTATGGAGTTGCTTGGTCCACTAATTTTAAACATTTCTTCTTTTCGTTCCAACTCTTCCTTGATTTCCTTCCATGTACACATCTTTCAAACTTTAAGCCATATGCCTGAAAATTATGTCAAAAAGAAGGAACAGATGATATCTCTCTTTTCTCCAAAGCCCTTCTAAGATCTACTTTCCTTCTTAGTGTCCGTTTGATTGAACTTTTGGAAGGTCTAAAAATACTTTTTTTTTACTATAAAAGTTATTTTAAAAAAAAAGTAAATGTTTAGCTGTAAACTTTAAAAGCACTTTTGAAATAGAAATAGCTTTTTTAAAACGTCGTGAAGTTACAAAAGATTCTTCCTGTCAATGGTCATTATACTATATATGTTAATATATATATATATATATATATATATATAAGCTTGTCAAATTCCGGGCTGTTTGTGTATTATTGTTATAATCATGCTTTGAACCTTATGGAAATGAGCTTGAATATTTGCACCTTAACCTAATCATCTGTGTTATATATTATTTGAGGCAACAGTCGTCCAGAAAACCCTTTTATCTTTTGTTAAAGCACTTTAGGATTTTTGCTATATTAACGGTTTAATAATACAAAGTAGCTTATTCGAAAAGTAAAAGATATAGGGTTATCCTTTCTTTCAAAAGATTTTTAAAATTTTATTTTCTTAGATTTTGATTAAAAAATAATGATATTATGAATATTATACTTAGACCAATTAACTACTATTTATATGACCATATAAACCTAGTTCTTAAACTCGAATCGAATTAATTAAACTTGACTAAATTAATAGTTTATTATATTTATCATAAATTATTAAATTAAGTTAGCTTCTCTTAATTTAAATTATCATAATTAAATATTGCCAAAAAATTAAGGTACTTCTCTTAATAACAAATCATTCTATTGCATATCATTCAAGACGGTATGAGAACTTAAAGCTTTGACAACCATCTTTTTCTCTCCCCCCCACCCCCTCACTGCAGAAGCATTTGAGTTCAGAACCTTTGTACAAAATAGAAAACGAAACAGATGCAAAAGAAAATGAATTGAGCATCATCAAATAGTTAATGAGAAGGAAGAATTGATGGTCGAAAGGAGCTATTGATTTTTGTTAAAACTTTTCCAGGAAATCTGCTATGTTGATGAATTTCTGGGTACCAAAAACAAGATATGTTATGTAAATGCAATATAAAAGCACTTAATACCTAAGTTTTGGTGTCATTCAAAACCACGTTCCAAATTGTTTTGTTTTCGATGGAGTACTTATACATGAAGGCATTCATTAGTTGTTATGGAACTTCATTTAAGAAGGAAGAGATGAAAGGGTTTGGTGTGGCCGTGTGGGGGCAGAAGGTGCGGGTCAGCATGGAACTGGGATTATTTTCTACTGAGTAGTCTTGTCTAAAATCCTATACAGACAGGTTCAGCCAGGAAGAGTTATTGTTGACGTATTAAAGGCACCTTGTTCTTATTCGAAAATTTTCATTTGTTTATTTTTCCGTTCAAAAAATGGATGTAGGTACTCACATTTGAAGAAACTGTAGAACTTCATATGAATTCTAACAGCATATTTGATTCTTTTTTTTTTTCTAAACAGAGAAAAAATAAGACAAATTACATGACTAATCTAAGAATGCTAATTTCAGCCATATCCTCTAGAACGATCGAGAGGCACCCTATAGGTGTATTAACAAAAGTAGCAACCCTTAGTCCAAAATTTACGGCAAAGTTGACGAACCAATCGATATACCTATTGCCTTCCTTGTAAGTATGTAGAGAGAAGACTGCCCAGTTGCAAGTGAATAAATCGTTGATGCCCATGATTAAGGGGATTGAGCGACATTGTTCGTTTAGTAGAGTCGAATAGGATATTTATCACCATTAGATAATCCAGTTCTAATTTCACTTTACGATATTCAAGATCTCAAGCTAGGTTCAGACCAGAAAAAACTCCCCAAAATTTAGCAGATACAGAGGAACATCAGCCAATATACTGCACAAAGCCCCTAAGCCAAGCACCTGAGCTATCACGAATAAGACCACCTGTTGTAGCCGAAGAGGATGAGCTTTTGCATGCCCCATCTGTATTCAATCTCACCCAATCATGAGTAGATTTACACTAGTCAATAAGTTGCTCACATTGATGTCTACAGCCAAGATATGCTCTACCTTGCCAAATCGAAGTTTTTGTGAATCCGGTGAACATATTATAAGACAAAATAAGCCGGAGAAACCGACCAAGAGAATTGGGCATCAAAGAGGGTTATATTCTTCCAGAACTATAGAAACGAACAAGCAGCACCAAAAATAAGTGGCCAATCAAGGCCAAAAATTAGCCAATACTTTTGAAGATTCAGATCGAGCCAATCTGAGCGTTTAGATTAAAAAAATCAAGAGAGACGACTTGTAGAAGGAATGTAAGTCATAAACTACGCGTTTTTGGGACAATCGCGCATAACATATAATAAGGATTCTTCTGTTTGGTAATGATACCACTCAACGTTAGTAGTTAGTGGTTTGTGAAAACGTTATTGATTAGAGAATAAACGATATTGCGTGATGAGCCAAGCGCAAGTCTCAGGAAAATTTAGCTGAAAGAGATTTAATTTTTCACACAATTGGCCACCAGTGAAGGGGTACTAGGACAAACAAATGAACAGACAAAGCCATTACGCGTGAGGCTATTTGGGAAACCTTTAATAACTTGGACAAGTTTCTTTGACAAATATAGACCAGACCGTACTACATCTCGTGTATGGTGAATCGCAATAGGCATGATGGAATTAATGGATGGTTCTGAGCTCAATTTCAAAAAGGGTCCCACTCGACTTCCCTCTTTTGACTGTGCAGCATCATTGATTATCTTGAACGTGGGCATCATTGCCAGTGATGAACGATGATCAGACACCTGATGCTGATCAGGTGGTTTTTTGGATTTGCTCCTTTTGAGAACTTCACAGGATCAAATGGACAGTCTTCGTTTTGAAGAGAGTTCTATGCTTTGTCTTACGGTTAAAAACTTGTCTTCTACCATCTATAGTTTGGCAGGAAGCCGTGACAATTCAGAGAGAGGGAGCATTACATCTATAACTTAATTATATAGGAGCATGTAAATTGTTAACATGCAAAAATACATTTTATAGCCATTTATCATATAATACAAATTAATCATAATTGTTAATTCTATAGCACAAAGTGTCAAGTAATCTTTAGGTGCTTTGCTTTTTTTTTTTTTTCCCTAATGGAACAACACCTGAATTTACTACTCTTAATAAGATTTCTTGTGGTTTTACCGTCAGAAGCAGAAGAGGGTAAAAATAAACACTGGAAAGCATGCAATTTCCAGGCAAAGACATTTGGGTGTTTGAAGCGTAAGAGATTGGTTAGGCCAAATATGTGAGGAAGCAATCAATGTGCTTGTGGTTGAATGGTCAAAATAGAGTGTGCAAATGGCTACGAAGCCAATCCATCCATGTGAGTTGCCATTAAATGTTACGTATGCTTGGGAATTACCATGAAAGCTATGCAGCTAACCATCCATCAACTCCTACCACTCGTTTACTTTCCCCTTTTTAACTCCCTTGTGCGGACCGACCGGGCAAATAAATTTACATATACTCTCGTACAAATAATTTATGTAGCTTGAGGACCACCCCTCTCCAGAGTGGAATCTGCAAATTATCATTTTTCTCTTCCACTTGGAATCAGACCGCCATGGCTGCTATACATGTTTTGTACATCATTCATGCGCGCGATGATTGGATGAACATCAATTAGTCAAATCTTTATTTGGTAATGACTTTGACTCGTTGTCATGCCAATACATAATAACCTGGCCGTCTTGGAGTTTCATTGTAAGTAAATATTTAGCTGCCACCAAGTAGGAACAACTATCCACCAATCTACCATCGATCGTCACCGGATACCTTCAACAAAATGAACAAATGATCTGGTTTTGTCACTTATAATCTCTACCATACCTGATTGATGAATCCAGTCAATTCGACAGTCAATGCCTTGCACGGTTTAATTTGTGCCTCAAATATGTGGAACCATAGTGCCTAATGTACTTAAATGTTTTCTTTTAGAAAAGAAATAAGTGAAAAGTAAAAAAAGAAAAGAAAAATCAAGTTGGACAAGTCGGATCAGAAGCTTATCTCAAGTCGCCATATTTTACTTACCCTAGCATTAGCTTCACGTATGATTATAATAGTCTCATAGGACAGAACATATGTTAGAAAACAAGAAAGCTTAGCTGGGTATCACAATCATTGATGACATCTCTTTCCAGAAGAGAATTATATTATATGGCGTTACGTATTGCGTCAGCTTTATCATGTTGTAATGCATTGATTATATTTTCCATATCATCTGCAAACCTTCGTAGTTGGTACGGTTGGAAATCCTAACTCTCAAAGCGCTGCGGCGCCCATGGCAGGTTGAACCAGCTCTTGAGTTTCAGTGCATGCAAATAAACAAATTTGGTAAATATCTTATTTAATCGTCAATAAATTATTTAAAATAATATTATTTTAATTGAGTATCGAATCAATTCCTTAAATTTAAATTTAATTAAATTAGATTTAACTTGTTAATAATTCCAAGTCTGATTGGGACAAGGTGAGCCTAAACCCAATTGTCGTGCCTAGTAGTATTAGTTAGTGAAACATAGCTTTAAGATATACTTACTTTTACATGTAGTAAACAAAATCGCCAAAAGGGTATTGATATTTGATGAATGTAATCCTTCCCTTTATAGACTCTTTAGCACGTAACACGAGCCTTAGTTATGTATTTCGAATCGAAAGTGAAAGCATAATAATAAAAAAATGTGAAAATATCTGATTTCAGTTTTATAACAAACGGAGGAGTTTTTCGAGACCTAAACGAATGTGAATCTACCTACATCTTCCCAAAATCTACTCACCGAAAGTAGTTAATGTCTTTCTAGTTTTCTTAAAACATGAACACTTCCAAATAACTTAGGATAAAAAATGAAAGTAAGATAAAGAAAAGGGACACTTAAACCTCTCAATCTTTTAAACTTAATTTTGTTTTCCCCGGTGAGCGATAACTGAAATCCGTACAAAATCAGGTATCCCAACATTATTAACTGAAATCAACCAACACATCATGAGCATTCAAGGAACAGACAAGAAAAGAAAAGGAAAAATTGGTAGCCAATAGGCATCAATTTAAATAAAGATATGGTTTTGGTAAAATTAATTGGAAAGAACTGGTGGTGGGTTGAGATCATATGAATAAGGCGGCTTTTGAATGGGTATAGTATGGACTATAGAGGTGGGTTTCCGATAAGGGAAAACAGTAACAGTCGGTGGCTCCCCACCCCCCCCCTTGGCGGTGGACGAAACGAGAGGCAGAGGCTTGTAGTTGCAGGTAAAAAGAAGCCAAATGAAGTCAATGAGAGGAAGCTGGGGCCTATTTCATTTGACAAGCTGTAGCTTTAGTCGCCGACAACATATCTGGACCATAGATTTAGTTCAGACGTTGCCTGATGCTCTCCTATGCTCCTATCTCCCCTAGTACCTATCATTTTCCCATGAAATTATGACATGTACATTCTTGCTCTTTCTTAAAGTCCTATTTAACCCTTTTCATTCTAAATATGAACATGTGATTTAATTGGGCTATAGTATGTGTACATAATTTGTTTTACAAATTGTGTAAACTTTATGGAAAAAAGTCAATTTTAAGGTGCTAAAGAAGCAAGTTGCTTTCCTTTTGACATTTGCTTGGTGTTTAAATCTCAAGATGCGTGGCAGGATAAGCAAGTGACTGGGATTAGACTTTAGAGCAAATCAATCCTATGCATTATTGAGGTCTGACTTATGCGTACAGAAAGAGGAAGTCGATTACATTTACGCGGTCCAGTTGAGTTGGACCAATAACTCCGGCTCCGGCTCCGGCTCCACATCATTGTTATTTGAAGAGGAAACTGTATAATATTCTTCGGGGGAAGATTCGTTAGATTAAGTATTTGTTTGGATAGCCTTTTTAAAAGTTAATAAATAATTTTCTTTATTATAAAAATTATTTTAAAAAATGAGTATTTGACTGTAAATTAAAAAAATATTTTTAATAAATATAATATTTTTGGCTGCTAAAATATAACATTTTAAAAAGTTTAAATTCGAAACTCTAAAAAAAGTGTCTAGGTAAATTTTTCAGATCAATTAATGAGCTTATTTTTAGTCTTTTTTTATCTTTATATTTTACACATAATTCTTACAATATTTACAAACTCATCTTCACGTTTATTTTGAAAGTTATATAATATTATTTTATTATTTTATATGTTTTAATATTTATTTTTGATATTAATTTTTACTCATGTTATAATCTATATAAAAGATTTAGGTAAATGTATTTTCATTTATGTTTCGTATGGATTAAAATTATATAATAATTAATATATTGTACTTTGCATAGTATTTAATATACTTTAAATAATATTTATATGTATACATAATTATTATTACAAAATAAAATATAGTTAAAATTAAAAGTCCTTTTATTTTTATGTTGCCAAATAATATATTGTATAAAGTTCTTTTAAAAAAACTCTTTTTTTAATTAACAATCAAACAATTAACTGATTTCTTTAAAAAATTCTTCCAAAAAATTTCTATTAATATAAACCCATCGAAACAGTACTAAAAAAGTTTCCAAAGTGTAAGAGTAGTACAAAACTGGACAATATTTGCAAGATCAAAGTGAAAAAGGGAACATGGTGTGCCTCGATATTCAAAGATCAAAGTGAAAAAGGGAACATGGGGTGTCTCGAAATTCAAATGGCCCTCAAACTGGACACTTGGTACCTACGGTCAAGTAGTGAGTGAGTGTGTTGTTTCTTATTTCTACGAGTTGAGGCCCAGTTATTAACTTGATTCCCACAAAAAAGCTACGCGTCGACAGCAGGATTCGAACCTGCGCAGGCAGAGCCCAACAGATTTCGAGTCTGTCTCCTTAACCACTCGGACATATCGACCCTTTGTTTGTTGCAGCTAGCATATAAGCAGAGATATCTAACAGAAAAGATTACTCTCATCCCCCTTCCCCAGCTTATGAGTTCTGGTACTAATGATTATGATGAAATGTAGAGTCACGCCAGGATGGCAGTAGTTTCGTTAATTCCTCGTTTCATTTCTTATCATGCTGATGAATTTTGCCAGGATGCTTCTCTGCGACATACTTAACATCCGGTGCTTCTCAACAAAACCATCAAGAAGTCATTTAATCGGAAGGGATAAATTAATGGGAATTCTTTCTCAAGTACGACTACAAACTACCACTATCATTCCATCTACATACATGCAATTACAATCACATACAACTTATGATGAAGTCTATTTATTTAAACTGTTCCATAAATATAATTCAGTGGCATCAAAACTTTATCCACATAAGAAGAAAAGTTAACCGTTTGATCAGACCTCCAGTTCACCACAAGTATTATATTACTGCAGCAAGCAACAATTTTATCAACATTTAATAAGAAAAAAGCATCTAAAATGAAATCGCCCCCGTTATACGTTCCATCCACCATGTTATCGTAGATCTTATCCGTTCTGTTATATCTACCATTGTTGACTCCTCATAGCAAACTTTATCAGCTATCCATGTCTTACCCATTTGGATTGTGTATCTAGAAAGTTTGCCGCAAGCTTTGGGTGGGGCAGTTCCTTTATAAGCATTGCAGATGTAAGTTACGAAGTTTTCATAGTCCTGGCGAAAAGGAATTGGTGACAAGAAGGTTAAATCCTATTCCAAGAACTTTACTAAGAAAAACAATCCAATGACACAAAACAGACACTAATTCTTCAAATGACCGACAAAGTTTAGATATCAACTGTAGCATGAAGTTTTGGATGATCAAACTTGAACTTAGGACCAATAGGAAAAGCTCCAAGACATAACACATATTTCAGATGATGAATAGATGAATAAACAACCTCATACAGTGGCTCGCCATTCACCACCACCCATGGCACATACTTATGAGGAGGCTGAAGAGCATTTGTTTCAGCAGCATATTTCAATTCAAGCTGCAAGTAAAGAAACCATAAAGCCTGTCTTGATTATCATAGTTCTTTTCACACATGCAATATTATGATAGATAAGGGAACTAAACAACTAAAAAATTCATAATCATACTGCAAATATCATAAATATAAGATGGTAAACCCACCGAGGTATACCAAAGACTTGTTTCAAAATATCGTAGACATAGAACCAAAAGACTCTTGTAATGCAGTCTCTTTTTTCAGGGTTTTACATACTTCGTACAGGTAACTTCTTTTAGCCTCATGAACATTTCTCCTATTGATAATGTACATCTTGACATTTTAATATATTGTTAATCCATAGTGGTACATGACGCAAACTTTTGTTCTGAAAATAGAAAAAGCCTCTAATTCAAGGATATTCTTCTCTTTGCAACATAAGTCAAATTGCTGAAACCAGATGTCATCTCCTCAAACAGTGATATGAATATGGCTAATGGTATCTATTCATCCAAATTGTATATATAAGAAGTAAATCTTGTGTAGAGCAGACTACAGCAATTGCCAACACATAGATCAAAGTGGAATTATACTTAACCTCTTTCCCTTGTCCGCTTTTGTAGCATTTGGTAATGGGTTCTGGATCTAAATTCAATATCTTAAAACAAGTTTCCCATTCTGGGTACTTTCGTTTGTACACCAAATCCTCAACGCAATAGATAAAAGGAAAATGATCTTCCTGCAATCATAAAGATAACATCATGATATATTTTTCACAAGGCATTGTCTACTAATTTCCAATACCAATAAAAAAACTAGAATAATAATATCAACAACAACTAAAGTAACAATAAAGAACAGGAGAGTTAGCCCTTGAAGCGAAGTCTCACCAACTTGGGCCAAACATGAATTGCACAAGCTTCCACTGTGTTTAACAAGCACTCCCATGGGCCATGCTGCAATACAAATCAAGCAAACCAGCGCATCAGCCACCATTCAGAACACCTACTCGCTACACATCCTTTCTTTTCCCAATTTTGTTCATCATTAGGAAAAGAATACATAAACCCGGTGAAACTTGAAAGCAAATCTAAATTCCCAAAAGAGGTGTTTCTATGGTTACCTGGCAAACGAAGGTGTCGTTGCCTCTGATCTTGGCATTGCCCCAAGGAAAGAGGTGAAGATCAACGACAGATAGCAGATCACCGTCGTCTTTAAAGAGGTCAACGAGGTAATTCACTATGAAATTGGCACTGTAAGGACATAGTGACTCGTAGTATAGTTCGACTGAGACTTTGGAAGATTCGGCGAGGAAGTTTTGAGAAGCAAAAGAGAAGGGTGTGAACAATACAACACAAGCGAGAAACGACAGCGTAATTGTCAAACGAGAAGCTGCCATGGATAGAAGAAGGAAACCGGTAACTCCTTGCCCTTGGTGAAAGTTAGGAGACTAATGGGCTTTATGACTGTGTTCGCTTCATACTTCGGAACTCAAAGCTCGTAGCTTTATTTATTATCTAAAAAACAGAGGATGCAGGCCTTATACGGAGCATTTATTGAGTGAAGCTGGTTAGACTAAATTGGGTGGCGTTCAATGGTCGTGGTTTTTGCTAACGAGGATGAATGGATTATATATATATATATTTTTGCATAAATTGAAAACTCAACAAATTACAAAGTAACTCTAGGGAAGGTGGTCTTCGACAGATCCTCTTCTAGGAGGATGTGGCACCCAATGAGTATAGTCTCAAAATAAGTAATTCCTACGTCGAAGTGGCCAGCACAGTTTGCAAGTTAGTCAGCACATCTATTATTCCCTCGAAAGATGTGTCGATGAACAGTCCAGTTTTGAATAAGGAACTTGTTAATGCCCTGAACAATAGGGTTGAGCGCCTGAGATCTGTTGGCTGCTGAAGAAAATATAGCAATCACTGCAGTAGAATCAACTTCCAGTTCAATCCTGCGAAAGCCCAGGTTCCACGCACACGTGAGGCCTGTAAAGACACCCCAAAGCTCTGCTGACATCGGATTGCACCAGCCTAGATTCTGAGTGAACCCTCCCATCCAGGTGTTTGCACTGTCTCGAAGAAGACCTCCTGTTGATGCTGAGGACGATGACCGTTTGCATGTTTCATCCGTATTTAATTTTATCCATCCTATAGGTGGTATGGTCCAGTCGGTTCGCTGAGCTTCTCGCGGGCGATAATTTAATAGGACTCGGCTTGTCCCCTTGTCTGTCTGGTGAAGTAGACCTGCATAAGAAACAATGAGAGAACTAGGTGAGGAAGGCCAGTGAAACTGTGCATCAAAAATGGTCTGATTCCGCCATTGGCAAATGAATCAACAAGAAAGTCCGAAAACACAAGCCCATTCATAGCCAAACACTCGACGATGCTGCTAGAGGTTGTGAATAAGCCACTCACAGGTCGGCTTAGTGAAGAAATCAGGAGCAACTAGGTGTGAAGGGAAAGTGTTCCACACTTGGTGCGCTCTTAAACAGTCTCATACAACGTGAATCGAGGACTCCTCAAGGCGACAGTGTATACACCTCCCATCCGTGGTGATTTGTTTACGGACCCGATGTTGGTTTATGAGTAACCGGTCGTGAGCGAGGAGCCAAAGGAATGCTCGAATTCGAGGTGGACCCTGCCAGTCCCAAATCACCGTCCAGATCCCATGGGGTGAGTCGTTGGTGTCGTCTATGAGCATGGAATAAGCGGATGCTACGATAAACTGTCCAGAACCGATCAATCTCCAGCTCACCTTATCCTTTCCTAAGTAAGCCTTCGGAGGAAACATACCTGCATCCTCCTACAAATCGAGGCCGGGAGGTACGATTGAAAGGTATCCCATGTCCAATTGCCTGTGGAGTCCACAAATTGATTGACACTAAGACCCAGAATGGAATCAGGAATGCTGGTGGTAATATGGGAAAGAAGGGCTCCGGTTCCCACCACCTAGGGGTCAACCCAGAATCGAGTCCTAGTACCATCTTCTATCATCCAATTCGTTCATAGTCGAATGAGGTGCCATGTTGCCTTTATACTCCTCCAGATCATTGAACCCCCTTTGGCATCCAAGGAGGTGGGGAAGTCATTCCCGTCAAAATAATACTTCGCCGAGAGGACTTGAACCCATAATGTCCAGGGCTTGGCAATCATCGTCCATCCTAACTTTGCTAAAAACGCATCATTGGTTGCCCGTATGTTCCGAATGCCCAAACCCCCTATCTCCTTAAGTTTGCAGACTTCCTTCCATTTAACTAATGGAAGCTTATTAGTGCCGTTGAACGAACCCCACAAAAACTTGTGCATGAGTTTCGCCAACTCGTCACAAAAACTGCGGAGCAAACGGATCGTCTGTATCATGTAACTAGGGAGGGCCGTTATGATTGATTGAGTCAGTGTGATGCGTCTAGCCATAGACAGAAGGTGGGCCGTCCAGCGTGATAAGCGTTGTTGAATCTTATCTAGGATGAATTGGTAGGTTCGTTTGCTTACTCTTTCATGCAGCAGGGGCACTCCCAGATATCTTCCAAGATTAGATGTCTGTTGAAATCCCAAGGTCCGGGATAAGCAGTGGGTCTTCGAAAGAGGGACATTTCTTGAATAGTAGCATCTAGATTTGTCATGGTTGATACGTTGACCGAAAGCAGCACAGAACGTGTTCAATATATCCTTAATGGCGGTCACTTAGTCGATTTCTGCTTTAGCGAACAAAATGAGATCATCAGCGAAGAATAAGTGCGAGAGGTGTGGTCCATATTTGCTGAGAGTAATAGGCTTCCATCTACCCTGGGTCATAGATCGATTTATCAGGTGGCCTAACCGTTCCATACACAGGACAAACAATACGGTGATATGAGATCTCCCTAGCGAATGCCCTTGGATGTACTGAATAAATCGCTAAGTTCACCATTCCAGTTCACCTGCAGGGAGACACTGGTAACGCACTTCATGATGAGGTTAACCAACGAGTCAGGAATCCCGACGTTGATTAGAGTATCCTGGATGAAATCCCATGATAGCCTATCGTACGCCTTTTCGAGGTCCACCTTTAAGGCCATAATTCCACGATGTCCCGTTTTCTTTTTCATGGTATGGATAACTTTTTGTGTGATAATGATGTTATCTGTAATTAAGCGCCCGAGCAAAAAATTGCATTGGGTCAGAGCGACCAGATCGTCAAGGAAAGGTTTAAGTCGATTCGCGATGATATTGGTAATAGCTTTATAAAGCACCGAGCATAGCACATTTGGGCGAAATTGTGTAATATATTTGGAAGACTGTACCTTCGATATGAGGACCATAATGGTACGATTGATGTTTGATTCCCAAATTTCGTGTCGAAAAATGCGCTGAAGATACACCGTCAAAGAGAGGCCAACCATGTCCTATTGAGATTGGTAGAAAAGCGATGTGAAGCCATCAAAACCAGGAGCCTTGTTAGGGGCCATACTGAAGATTACGCCCTTGAGTTCTCTTGGGCTGAGAGGACCTCCCAAATCAAAACAAACGTGCGAAGAAAGGGGAGGGAATTATCCCTGAAGCTTCCATGGGGGAGGGGACGGACTGTCGACCGTATATAATTGCTCAATGTAATGGTGTGCTAAGAGTCGGATATGCGTTGAGTCGAAGACCACATTTCCAGTTTCATCTTGTAAAGCATGAATCCTTGCCTGTCGTTATCTGTTCATAGTGATTGCGTGATAAAATTTGGTGTTCCTGTCTCCGTGGTCTAGCCACTGGCGTCTAGATCTCTGGTGCCAATACAGTTCTTCTTGGTACAGCACTTGCTCCAGCTCTTTCCGAAGATATTCCTCCAGTTCCCAGATAAAGGCAGAGTCTGAGGCGTCTAGATGCTTCTGGAGTCCTTCGAGTCTAGCCAAGAGTCACTTCTTCCGGTGGAAAATATTGCCAAAAGAGGTTTTGTTCCATTCCTGTAACCTTAGAGGGATCCAATTATCAGTAACCAACTTCCCAAAACAATTATGAGTAAGCCAGGCAGCTTGAAATTTAAAAGGCCTACTTGTCGGAGTAGAGTGAAGGCTCTGGTTAAGAGTAAGGAGGAGAGGGCGGTGGTCAGATTTTAGGAAGGGAAGATGGGTAACGGAAGAATGAGGGAAAGTAGAATGCCACGTGGGAGAATATAATAAGCGGTCTAATCTAGCGAGGATTTGGCCTCTTCACCACGTAAAACAAGGTCCGAAAAACCTGAGATCTTGTAGCTGGCAACTGTGCACACAGTCTCGAAATTGAGAATTAATAATAGGTTAGCAACGGAAGCCTCCATGTTTGTCAATGCTTTCCAATTTGGCGTTGAAGTCCGCACCCAGTAACCATGGTTTGGAAGTGATGCTAGCAATTTTCCTAAGGTAGTGTCATAAATACTTCTGTAACGAGTACGTCGGGCTAGCATATATGGCAATGAAGTCAAAGGATTTGTGGTCCCATTCTATACTGGTATGCACAAATTGACGATGGGCTATAAGAATTTGGACGATAATATCTTGTTTCCAAAGAAGCCAGATACCCCCGAAATATCCTTCAGCTTTTACCCGAAAAGAGTTGTTAAATGTAACATCCCACCCCCCGATAGGAAGGGTAGAATAGTAATTTTGGAAAGGGTTGAGAGTGGTTAGGATTGTTTTTGGCATATTCATGCATACCTTTATATGTGAATAGTGAAATTTGCACATGAAAATAACTGTACATGCATTCATGACATTTCCCGGTATATGTGCCTAAATGT
>JAOTAX010000008.1:23870050-23880156 GCA_025629825.1 Erythroxylum guanchezii | reverse complement strand
TTCAATTAAATTACTAAAACGTCCTAAGCTTATTATAAATAGGCTTAAGCTCTATGTAGCTAGTACTTCATGCTTAATCCTCTCTGTAAAAGTTACAGAGTTCTCTCAACTAATTCTGTGAATATCGTTAGAAGCCGGACACTTGTGCGACTTCGTGGTTGAGACGAATTGGTTTCGAAAACGGTTCGAGGGATATGACAAGACAAAAATCAAGCTTCAGAATAAAGTACGAATTAAATTCCGCTTTATTATGATTCGTGTTAATCATTTTATTGAATTAAATAGATCTTGGTTTTCGAGAAATCAAAAGCCACAAAAATATTTCGTGATTATTCCGCTGCAGTTCGGATCAGATCCTGACCCGATTTTTCAACAGTTCTGGCCCAGATAGGCATCAACGTAATGGGAACCTATCACGTCCATACTGATTGCTTCAGCTCTGATGAGCTTTTCATGTAATAAGAATTGTGGTCTAGGGCTTGTGGTTATAATGCATTTCCTGAGGTTGTTCTTTAACTGGGGACTAAGAGGCAGGCTGTTCACTTACACTAAGCAATACCCCCACTCTCCTTTTTATGATACTGTCATCTACCTGGATATTTGTATGATGTTGCTGTTAAGTGGCTTGAAAAAGGATTGTGTAAATATTTACCAAAAAAAACAAGGATTGTGTAAATTCTATATGTAGAGTATCGCACAATAGCATAAAAGGGTTGGTTCGAGCAATAATAATCGCGGAGCTTGCTATTTTCGAAAGCCTATCTGTCAAGAATATGGTCCAATCGGTTACTGGGGGGTAGAAGAAATTTGTGTGAAGTTTTACCTTGATCAAATTGACAATAGTGAGTAGAACGAGTTTCAACTTGAGTTCTAGTTTTGTGATGAATGACCATGTTTTATGCAGCTGCTCATGATTTAGACTGCTGCAGTGGAACTTCCATTTGCGCAGATTGGTCTGATGGTTGAAGAAAATCGTTCAGTCAGTGGTAGATTTAAGGTTTGAATTTATATAAGTACATGCAATAACAACTCAGTAAAAATCTCATTGATAAACAAGATCCGGAGAAATCTAATGTTTTAATTTATAGACAAATAATTTGATTTTCTATCTGTTAATTGTACGAAATTTGATTTTTCATTTGTCTGCATAGTGTGCAAATTGTGTAACTCTTTGATCTTTATTTTCTATCCCGAATGAAAGGTAGAAGCCAAAATAAATGATGAATGCCAGACTATGTGATTGTGCCAAGCTTGGTTCAAATGTAAACATTCAGTTGGGCTAGGTCTGGCCCTCCTTTAGCTCAAGCTTGGTTCAAAACTTTGTATAGGGATTTGGGCCTGACTGAAGGCCTGAATGGGTTTAGAATTTCAGACTCGAGCTCGATCCGAATCCCAGTTAGAGGCAGTATAAATTGACTCATGATCTCGGTGTGGGAGTGACAGAAATGCAATGGGAAGCACTGGAGGTCACTGGGAGAAGGTAGCGAGGAGCAAATAGGACTAAAAGAGGTGATTGGCGGCAAAGACGACTATCCAAGAGCAAGCGCTTGCCAGGTTGAGTCCAATCAGATTGTAAAATTCGAGTTCCTCACTTCAGCTTGCAATTCAATAATTTCAAACAAAAAAGTTTAAATGTCACCTAAATTTTAATTCCCTCACCTCAAATCCTGAGTCAGACTGGATCCAAACAAAAATGCCACACCTAAGTTTATTCCATGATCATTTTATGATTTTGGGGTTTCGATGAGGTTCTTTCCCTCGTCTTCACTAGACTGAAACATGAGAATCAAACAGCCTCCCACGTTTGTGGTCATGTTTGGCATACAAATATTTTGAACAGAAAGTATGCACGTACAACATATTATCGTTACCATTCCTAACACCTGAAATCTTGCGCAACTACTCGATGGTAAGAACATAAATGACGGACGATATGAGGTAGGCAAAACTTCTCCCCATTTGCAACTCTTATTTGATTATAAAAACTGTTTAAGCAATTCAATTTGCCATCCCGTTTAATTTACACCAAAGGCTGAAGATTGAATACCGTTGACCACAATTATGCATTGATTTGGTATGGGATCACATCTTATGTTGGATCAAGTCCAGAGCAAAATTCCAGCTGAAGCAACATGTATAGCACAGCTTCGAGTCATCTGACAAAATCATTGTGTCAAATGGTTTTCAGACATTTGCGTCATATCAGAGGGGCGTTTGTTGCATGTCATAGGAATTGGTAGGCATTACTCCAGTAATAAATTGAGCACCCGCATCTGTGTTACCTGGGACCTGAAAGTGCATGACTTACTTCAAAAACCGTTATTGTTTTGAGTTTTATCAAGTACAGAATGCTGTCTTAGACACTTAAAATAATTATAGATATTATAGCATATGCATCGCTTCGGTTTGAATTGGGGAAAATAGTGTTTCTACCAAACAATTCTCTACACTAAAAAAGATGTTATATTCAGAAATAAAAGCATCTCAACTAAAAATATCTCAACAGCCAGTTCAAAGACAAATTGAAAAAGATTTAATTAGCAGCACACTCCAGCCATACCGGAAGGGATATAGGAAGCACCTGATGGACGCCATATGCAACAGGGTATAGATTCCCAATACACCCTGTTTCATTATTGCCATAGCTCATAACGTATCCAGAACCTAAACATGACTAATAGTCTGATGTGAGCACATTTTCAGGAGATCACAAAATTGTAGGCTAAGAAGAATAAAGAAGTGGCAATGCTTACCTGGGTTTGCAGCCACAGCAACTCCAGCAGCATCTCTTGCTCTTTTCTCTGAGCCGCCTAGGTCAGTACGAAGTCTTTCAATTTCATGACTCAAGAGAATCATATTCTTTTCCATTGTCTGTCTGTGCTGAAGGTTGATAGAACGTGTCTTCTTCTCACGTTCAATGGCAGCCCTAGTACATAATTCAAAAAGAATAGATAATATTAACTTTTAGTCTTCATCAGAACCTTTTTATTATCAATGAAAAGAAAACAGTTTTACTATTTCCCGATGTTCATGGATTTCTACAATTCAGGTCAAATGTTATAAACACTTGAAAACATCTATCTCAGACCTGATTACTTTCTAGTGAAGGGTTTTCCTATCACCTAGCTTATCATCTGTGTTCCATCTTATCAACCTAATTGAAGTCCACTACTTCTTGCTTTAAGAAGAAAGACTTCTCAGAAATCACTGCTTGCCCCGATGAGATTGCATAACCTTCCAACCAAACAGTTTCTCTTATACCCTCATTTCTTCATGAGCAGTTTATGTATGTGGAATAAGTTTTCAAGTAAACTCTAAGCAAAACAAAATGATTTACAATTTTACCAGTCATGTGCATCAAACCTGTCAAAACTGAATTTGCAATGCATTAGGCATGTAAAATACATGATATCAGGAACTATAACATCAATTAGTGGTAGTTACTGTTTGAATAAAGTGTCTGGTTTCCGCAATAGTTTCCAGCAGCTTTTGAAATACTATTATCAAACAATTTTTATGGCTAATCAACAATGCCAGCTTCACTTAGTCTGTAGTCTTGACCAATCTAATGAATTTAATTTGCTTTTCAAAATCTACAATATTCTGTTCCATTAATCATTTTGATTGTGAATGTAGTCCTTACACTCTCAGATCGATGTCACAAAATTCAGTCCAACTTGTTCGCCTGTTCCAAACTCCAATCCTTAACAATCACTTAAAACATTACTTCTACACAACTCTTCCACCAGACATTTCTACTTGATTATTCCAGAATATTTTCTACCTTATATTTTCACCAATAAACAAGTAAATCTCTACCAGCAAATGGGGTCTAGCTAATTTGGCACATTAATGAGAATTCAGCTCATGCTTCAAGCTGTTCTAGATCAATTTTACATAAGGAAACATATGAAAACAGACGGTTATACCTTCCTCTCTGATTCTCACGCCTCAAGCTCTCGATCTCCGACATAATCGCCGGAATTGGCTCAGCCTCCTTCTTAGCTTTGTCAAGATCGGCGTTTACCGCCTGCAAATCTGCCGTAAGCTCCTGTCGTTGCATAGCGAGCTTCTTAACATCAGCCCGAACCTGAACAAGCTCCGCACTCATGGAGTCAATCACTCGCGCGTCCGCCTCCAATTTCAACGATTTCTCAAGCAGCTCCCGTAGCTGAGCATCCTTTTCCGCCTTGACGCCGGCGGAGACCGCAGACAATTGACGGAGATCCTGTTGAGCTAGGCCGAGCTCCTGCTCGAGCGCGACGTGAGTGGCAGCGAGGCGTTGGTTGTCGAGGAGTAGGGTTTGGATCTCGTGGTGTTGGACGGATATGCGGTCCTCGAGGATGATGGAAGGATGGTGGTGGTGGTGACGGCGATGGTCGTCGGCAGCGAGGCGAGAGGGAGGGACTGCTTCTCGTAGCTTCGATGAGTTGGGCGGTAGATGGTGGCGCCCGGCCATTGCATTGGTTCTCCAAAACCCACTCGTCTAAGTTTTAAAGTTTTACAAACAACAAAGGTCTGGTTGTAACCTTAGATAATTTACGAAAACGACCTGTTGTAATTTCACTAAACACTCTTTTAACTCAGTGTCCGAACCTGGAACGGAGAAATTTGTTTGGCCAGTCATTTACCCTTTATAGCCTGATCCGAGCTAAAATTAGCTTAGATGGAACTCTTCTAAAATATTTCATGGGTTAACCAAAAAAATAAGTAATTATTTAATACTTTTGTCAAATCATCTTTTATATACGTAGTCATTTAAATTTTGGATTCAGAAATTTATTTCTTGCAAAGTACATATTTAATTTGAGCAGAAATTAATTTAAATATAAATAATTTAAAGGTATCTTCTAATAAATAAGATCCTTTTAAGATATTTGTGAGAAAAATTTTTTTAAAAAATTATTACTAATTTTATTTTATTGTTAACCTTATTATTTGAATTTTAATTTTTAAAAGAAATAATATATTTAAAAATATTTAATCACTTAATTAAAAATTTTAAAAAATAAATTAAAAAATTAAGCGTCTTAAATCGATTAGGTCGTACTTAAAACGAACGATAATAAAGAATTTGGTACTCAAAATGTCGTCGTCGTCGTCCTTCCTCCTCCTCCTTAACCGAATCAAGAACAGGAGGTCTCGTCGGCCCATGACTCTCTATTTCTTTGTTTGAATTCAAAATGCTGATTGTTTGGTTTGGTTTAGTCGCGCAGATTCGACGATAAGACCCTCCAAATTCTGAACTGGAATTTGGTCTCCAAAGACGTAAAATCGTCTCTAGAAGCTCGGTCGAGTTTGCGGGAGACGTTGAGGATGGAATCTCTTCCCGCAATCCGCGCCGCTGTACGCAAAACTGTCGAGGAAAAGCTTCTCATTCTCGAATTCTTCATTCAAGCCTTTGCTCTTATCGGCGATGTTGAGGCAAATTCTTTTTCTCATTTTTATGTTAAAACGAACATCAAAAGAAGCAGAAATTTGTCAGTCTTTGTGTTGTTTTGTTTTATGATAATCATGATCATGTAGAGTTGTTTGGCACTGAAATACGAGGGTTTGCTTTTGAGGGAAGTCAAATGTGGGACTTGCCATTGGCTCCAAGTTTCGCATACAGAATGGATCAACTTTTCTCACCAAGCGCTTCACTATGGCTTTTATTCTATCGCCAAACTCGTAAGCATATCAATATGATCAGAGTTATCTTGTTCTGGCGTTGCTTAACTTTACTGGGTGTCTTTTCGCGTGCAGTCATGTGAAAAAGCTCTAGTTTGCTTTCAAAAGAAAGATTTTGTTGATGAGGAGTCACTTACCGTGCAAAACATGAAGAGACTCAGGGATCATTCTGTCAAATTGCTAGATTCTGGCTGTGGTATGTATGTCTCCTCTCTTGCACGCCTGATTCCTATACACAAATGATGGAGATCCTTGTTCCATATTTTGACATTTTAGTCTCGCTTCCTCATGCTTGATGTTGCCCCCGCATAAAATTGGCAATGGCAGTGCGCCAGTATTCCACCTCGATATGTGAATCAACATAATAAAGCCTAATACAAGTGACTTTGAATTTCTAGTGTTAAATTCAAACCACCACAAAGAAACAAGTTTATGGTCAAACAGACTATAAAACCACAGGTTTGCTGCCAATTAAGTTGGCAATTCTCATTTCAGTAGGGAAAAATAAAATGCACTAAATTCTGAAATGATAGCTTGTCATTTGTGTAGGAAATGCTATTATGAATTTATACTTGGGGCTTACCAGTTCTACCATATAAAGTAGCTTTTGCAGTGCCAAGCTACTCTTTTGTTCGGTCTGTATTAGTTGGAACGTTAACATTTTCTTTTCATCCCACCTTTAGCAGTTTTTTATGATGTTTGATCATGATTTACGCATAGCAAAATCCGAAAACAGTTTATTTTAGCTTAAGAAGTCATGCAGAACTATGAAATATGTTTTCTATTTGTCGATAAGTTGAACAACAACCTAATTACTCACCTGGAGCAGTAATCCTTTTCGTTAATATATGCAGAATTATAAAATATACTTTATAGTCTCAGTCAAGCAGCCTGTTCAAGTTAAGTTTATGTATTTTGTTTTGTATGTACCTCCTAGGAAATCTTACCGTTCTAATCCCTTCCTCCGAGTTGTGAACACTAGAAAATTTATGTCAAGCTCCTACCCATGGTATGTATATTATGTACTTGGAATTAAAGACTGGGACTATGTTTGATCATTTCAGTCCAAGCACAGGCAGCAGAGTACTTGAAGAAGAAGCTGCTTGTCAAGAGGAAAAACCCTTGTTCCTCTGCTGGAGAAACAAAATCTGTTGCTAGCTCTCTCTTCAGAGATGGAATCAAAAAGCGAAATGTGCAAAAATTAATTGAACACCAACGTATGCAACAGAGTAACGTGCTATAATATGACTTGGTTGCATCGGTTCAGGCCAATGAATATTCATATAATTTGAATATTACAATGTTTGTCTCCACCGGATACTTTTTATGGGAACTTTATACTGACGCAACACTTTTATGTGGTCCCTAAATTAGAGAACCCGAGATCCTCATCGGAATCCCTCCCTATTGAAGCTAATATTGCTTATTGCCCATACGAATCATATTCACGAAGGGGGGCAAACAATATAGTCGCATGCACCAAAAACTAAAACCTTAACTCCTTCCATTGTAAGTGATAACAAAAGGACAAGATCTTCTTTGCCCATAATTTTGTGCTAATCTTGTTCCAGACAATCCCATATACACATTTCTTTGAGTCTCACATATTTGTGTTAATGAGATCGTCTGGAACAGAGTTAGTACAGGGTTATAGGCACAGAAGATTTGATCCCGATAATAAAAGCAACGTCAATCTCAAATTCATACTTTGTAAACAAGAATAAATAAGGGGTGAGTTTTGATTATAGTGAAACAAGTATTAAGATGTAATTAAAAGACCATGTTAATTAATATATAGAGAAGACAATAAAAGAACAATCTTAGTGTAAAGTTCATATTCAATTTGAATTATACACTGATTATACTTTGAATATTTACCTTCGAAGCTATTTTTAAACTTTTTTTAGTTTTAGTTGATTAAAGAGAAACACAATCTAAATAATTCTATCTAATTAACCTCAGCTACTAAACGACTTAATTCACGTGCATACAGATTTAATATAATACTTGCTTTAAGAATTAAAAAGATCGATGAAATAGGACAACATTGGTCGTATGGTTGCGTTTAATTCAGTCAATTGTTCTTGGTACGTTCACTGTGTCCCTTGATTGCCTTGCCATATGGCAGGCTTTCTTTGGACCATGTTGGACATGAGGTGGAGCCTACATGGCTAGGCAAGCTGAGTTGGACATAGAGAAGTAGTGGCAGACTTCAGGCATCGTGAGCTAGGAGTTGAGGGTTATTGAGAAGGCATTATGCCGATGGACTAGGACAAATAAAGCCAACGTGTTGTTGTTGGAATGTTTCCTTATTTTATGCTATTTCCTATTTTCATGCATTTGTGTTTTCTAGTTTTCGTGGCCACTAGGATTAGTGGTGTATTCTACTGAGGATTCATGTTGTTTCCTTGTTATAAATATCTTTTAAGTTGAAAGTAATAAACAACAACTAATTATAAGAAAGCCCTTTATACCTCAAACTCTTCTCTCCTCTTGTATTCTTATGTCCTCTAATTCTCTGTTTTCTGATAACTTTACCAACTTTCTAAGTCTGCTTGTATTATTTGGTATCAGAGCCAAACGGTTTCATGGAGACACGAACAAAAACCAACAACGACTTCAAGAATGAGTTGTCTGAATTTATGGCTCGACAAGAAGCCGTCTCGACTCGACAAGAGGCCAACCTCGCTCAAGTTAATTCCAAATATGACAACCTGAGTTTGATGGTCCAAAATCTTGTGACTGAAATGCAAGCCATGCGATCTACCCACACCACTCCATGACGTCACACTGATGAAAATCCATTCCACGTAGCTTAATCATCCCACAATGGCAACGATACCTTCAGGACTTCCACCAAACTCTCTTGCCCAAAATTTGATGGCGAGGATCCACAAGGGTGGATATTCTGTGCTGAGTAATATTTCGACTACCAAGATATTCCACTTTGAAAGGTAGGTACGTTTTGCTTCTTTCCACTTGGAAAAAATGGCACTCCAATGGTATCAGTGGTATATGATGTTTAGAGAGCCTCCGTCTTGGGCTGAGCTGACTCGAGCTATCATGACTCGATTTGGGCCATCAAATTATGAAGATCCAGCTGAAAGTCTATCAAGATTTAAGCAAGGAACCACGGTGGCTGTGTACCAAGAGGCCTTCGAACGTCTATCCCAACGTATGGATGAACTGCCTGAGTCTTTCCTAGTTAGCAGCTTCATTGCAGGCCTCAAGGAAGAAATCTGACCTGACGTCAAATTAAAAGAGCCTGATAACCTAGTTGTTGCCTTCAAAGCCGCCCGGATTGTGGAGGTTAAAGTTTATCCTCAACGCAGGTCAACAATTCCACCTCGTTCAAATTCCAAATTTTCTCCAAATTCTCTAAATCCAAATCCAGGTTTTTTAGGACCACCTCCATGGGCAGGAGGGTCTCCGTCCACACCAAAGCGCTGTCCCTACAGGAGGTTCGAGAACGACGTAAGGACTTATGTTTTTACTTGATGAGAAGTTTCTTCCTAGTCACCGATGCATGCGTCCTCTGCTCTTCATGATCGAGGATGTGACTGACATAATGACCGATGAAGATGACCACACCCAATTAGAAAGCGATGATCAGGGTACCCTACCTGAAATTTCATATCACACCTTCACAGGGGGACCACATCATCAAACTATTTGGGTTCAAGGGATTTTGAACGACAAGGAATCTTTAATTCTCATCGATGGGGGAAGCTCCCATAACTTCATTGATCAAAGGCTTGTCTCTAAGTATGGGTTACACGTTGAGAAGGACTAGAAATTTCAGGTAGTTGTGGCCAACACGAACTGAGTCGAGTGTTGTGGGGTTTGTCGTGGGCTACGTTTAACCATACAAGGAATTTCTGTAACATTCCACCTCTAACGGGAAGGGTAAAATAGTAAATTAGTTAGGGGTGTGAGTGATTGAGATTAATTAGGACTGTTCATGTATACTAGTATTGGTAAACAGAGAAATTTGTACACATGAAATAACTGTACATGCATTCATGATTATTTCTCGGTATTGGGCCTAAACGGAATTTTATTGTGAATAACGTGGTAATTGTATTTGAAAAATTCATTTGAGTGATCCATTATGTGTTTTACATTTTAAGGGATTTTTAGGAATTTTTCTGGCTTTTTTCGGAGAAAAATTTTCGGACCGTAAAAATTGTCAAGTGGCGAACCGGTCGCTTTTCGGTACCGAAAATTTTTATCCAATGGCACTAGAATAGTGGGTATATTATTTTGGGATTGGAATTAGGGTCATTGGACTTAAATGGGTCAGATTTTATTAGGGTTGCTAAATCCTATTACAAGTTTTTGTTTTATCTCTATTTTGTTTTTTTCCAAAACATGCCACTTGTCCTCACCATTTAAATGCTTTTGTCTTCTTCCTCTCCTTGTGTTTTCGGCTACTT
>JAOTAX010000008.1:23852647-23863875 GCA_025629825.1 Erythroxylum guanchezii | reverse complement strand
TGTAAAGGTAAAGAGTTAGTTTCAAAAATAATTATGGACTCAGTACTTACCTCCGAGCTAAAAGATATGTCCTTTGCAGCTTTGAGCCCCTTCTCCACTTCTTTGACACAAACAATTCGTTGAGGGTTAACCTCAAAATTCTCAAGCTCCTCATTACTTTGCAATTTTTTTGCACAAATGTCAATTAGGTACATCTCGGGTTGATACAGCTGCCCCTTTTCGCTTTGCAATTCTAGGTGATCAAGACTTATTACCATCTAACCCGTTAGGTGTTCCATCCTCTGTTGCCTTGCTTTTATATCCTGTTGAAATTGCAAATTGTTAGCAACAAGTTTGTTAGCAATTTCTTCTAAAGATGAACCTGAACCATGTTTGCTCTCCGGATCTTGGGTGCTAGACCGTGTATTTTTTGGAAATTGCCCTCCATCCTTCTGAAATTGTAGAGTATTCTCCTGCAATTTTTGCATAATATTACTCAACTCTTCCAGAGATGGACCGGAGTCATGATAGGAAGCTTCTGGTCTGTACGAGAACTGTTGTTCATCCTGCAAACTATAATGGAAGTAATTCTGACGATTATCCCATCCATAACAAAAGTTAGGTTGATCGGTCTAAACATTGTTATAGGATTGAGAATATGAATTACAAAAGAAATTACTTCCGCCCATATCGGAAAAAACAAAATTTCAAACACAAAATAAAAAATGAAAAGATCACCAAATAACAGAAAAGAAATTAATCATGAACAAATATATACAAAACACCAATTAAATCACAAAAAAAACTAAAACACTACACTCCCCGGCAACGACGCCAAAATTTGACCGCACATTGTTATGCTAGTCAAAATAAAATAACTAGACCTGCTACTTTAATAGTGGTGAGTCTAAGTCGATCCCATAAGGAGTGTGTGCAAAGTTGATGAAATGAAATTAACCGGTGTTTACACTTAACGGGGGATTTTGGATTTTCGGAATAAGAAAAATAAAATAAAATAAAACTAACTAATAAAAACAAAGTAAAAAAAACATGCAAAAAAATGATAAAGGTTGGGAATTCAGTAGGGACATGGTTCTTTGATTTAATCTCGGCCTACACCCTAATTAAGCGTATTTCATTAATTGGTTGTTCTCAAATCTCTCATAGCAACTATTAATCGTGAGTTAATAATTAACCCGAGTTTTCCCATAGGTTTTGTTTAATCAAGATACTGTCGTTAATTAAATCTAACCACCGAACAACCTAGGATACGATCTCTAGATTTAATTAGGCAGTAGCATTACGAATTAAGAAAATCGATTAATCAAGGCAACTACCACATACGATGCGTCATTTAACCTAGGTTATGTTATCCCTAATCATTACGAATCATAGTTGCTACACATGAATTTCAACATAACAATTACAGATTATATCGAAATTCTAGCAATGAGTTTGTAATTAACGATTCAATGAATGCATTAAAATCATCAATTCACAATACCCAACGGGTTTATATACAAATAATCGAACAATAACGAAAATCCAATTATCCATACACAGTACCCAAATCAATTTATATAGGATAACATAATCAATTCCTAATGAGAGAAAGAAACAATAAAATAATAATAAAAATACTTAACCCTGGTTGTTGGCGTCGATTTCACCTCCGAATCGGCGTCAGGACTTCTAGCTCTTCATGGATCTTTTTTGAAAAAATTGCTTCAGCCCCATTTTAATCCCTAGCTAAAACTCCCTACTGTTCACTACCCAGCAATGCATTAAACGCAGCTGCCACTACGTTAAACGCAGCTAAGCCACCGTCACTGTATGTGCCTCTCTGTTGTCTGATGTCCTATGCCCACTGTATATTGATTTATTGCTACCGCCCTGTTCCCTTGATGGCACAATTTAAGTTGCAACCCTCTTGTGTGTCTTCTACGCTCTCGGACACTGCGTTTAACATAACGTATGCATGCGTTAAACGCAGCATTTCACGCCTGTGTTTTGTTCTTCTGCCCACGCCTGCTTGTGTTGTTTTCATTTTCTGATGCATGCTTCTTTATTTTCCATTTTTCTTGCCTTTTATTATTACTTTTTTTTCTTCCTCCATAAAGACATGCAAAAATAAATATTCAAAAAATGGCCCATATGTGATGCTTTCAACTCACTTTAATTTCTTTTTTCCAAATTGTACCTAAAATAATATATGAATTAAAGTGAGTTTCTTAAACATTTTCATATCATTAATTCCTAAGTGTAAATGATTAAAAATATCAACAATTAAGGACATATCAGTTATTCTAACTTATTAACTTGTAAAATCTGCGTTTAAGTACTCTAGACTAAATATACATATTAATCACGACCTAGATGTCAAGTTTACTCACCCCTATCATTTGTACACACACATTGATAATTATTTGGTCAATCAAATTTGTAACTATTCCCAAGTAAGTTTTCATAAAAAAATAAGCTACTCACAAGTTTGGTAGGTTTTTATTTGACAAACATTCTTTTCATTACTTTTTATGAACATGAACCTAGCCTTTTTATACGAAGGCAAACATTTGTGATGAATGTTAATCCGGTTACTCAACTAGGTCATGTTTTTATTAGAAAGCTTGGTTGGAATGTCATTATAGCCTTTTGACACGGAGGCAAACATTTGTGATGAATGTCAATCCGATTACTCAGCTACATCACATTCTCAACTGGCTACTAGCTCTAGTTATAGCCTGAAGGCCAACAAAATAGTTATTTAATTAAAATTTATACTTTTTTAAAACACATTTTTAACACATTACTTATCTTATTGATTTAGATGATCATTCTCATGAAAATATACTAGCAATGCTACTTATTTGATTAGCCTAAAATTATAAATGAATGTGACAAATTCCTATGGTTAACAAACTAATATTGTATCCTAATTAACCTACATATTTAGCCAAAGTAACCTAGGTTACTAATTTCACAAGCTAATAAATCTTCACAACCTAAAAGACTATGTTTAAAGTTAAACCAATTTTGTTAAGCCTAACCAATGTGTTAATTCACTTAAATCACATCATGCAAACCTAAACAAACTATCATACAATATGTAAAATTCACACTCAAAGTAAAAACACACAACCCTCCTCATACTTGAACAACACATTATCCTCAATGTCAGAAGGGTACACAAAAACACCAAGGGGAATAAAACACAATATACAAAAAATGAAAAGAAAAGGGATTGAACACAAACTCATCAAGGTGACTGAGGTAAGGGTGGTGTCGGAGGTGGCAGTTGAACACCTTAAGCCAAAAAATATCGCTGAATGTGGTGTATATCCCAGTTCAGGTGTCGTTGTGTGCGAGTCATCTCTTTCATCATCCTGGAGTTTTCTGCAAATTTGTCTGCGAGTGTTTTGGTGTTGTCGAAGATCGCAGAGAGCACTTTCTTCCACCCTGGCTCTTCTTCCTCCTATTCAGACTCTTCGCTGTTGAGTCCTCTTTTTGTTGTTGTGGTGTTGAACTCGAACTTGTCCGTCCTATCCTAGTTTTAACATGAGATTTGGCACTAATATCCCAAAGTTTCATATTATGTGACTTCAAGATTTTAGCTTGCCACAAGTGATGATGGTTCATGAACTCAGGACGATGGACAGCGAGTCCATTGCAATCAACACTATAGTATTCAGCAATGGTTGAAACCAAGTAACCCAAACCTAAATTATTGCTCCTCTAACGTAGAGCAGCAATAATTACATTGCTATGGTCTATATACCACAATAGGAAAAGTTCTTTGGTTGAATACTTGTTGGTTTCAGCTTTGTCAAATACCATTTGACATGTGAACTTGTGCAATAATAAGTGTTCGTGGCTTCTAATTATGTTGTTGTGAGCATTTTTGGCATTAAAATGCTCTAACCCATTTAGTTCAGTCCAATATTGGGTAGCATGGAAGTCATCATGCTTATGCACTATGGATAACCCAAGTAAACTACAAATTTCACACAAAATTTTGAGATTAAGCTGGTATGTCATAGGTCCTTTAGGTTACTATATTCATATGGAAGAGAGGAAAAGAACTCTTGGGTTAACTCTTCGTAAATAGGATATTGAAAATGTATGAACTTTCCCTATTGAATTCTTTCTCCTAGGCTCTCAACCTTATCTCTCAATCCTATGGTATCCAACGTATCAAAATCAAAGTATTCAGGGACCATGATAAGTGTAAATTGCATCCTATTTTAGGGCATATTTTGATATGTGTTTAGCCGTTAATTCAATCATTTAGTATGTGTTTAGCCTAAAATTGTGTTAGTTTGTGATTTATTTATGCTTTAAGTGTTTTATGGGTTAGTACAAGCCTTTGAGCTTAAATATTATGTTTTTGACGTACCTTGATGTGTTTGCTAGTGTTTCAAGGTCAACAACGAAGAACGGAGGAGTTTCGAAAGCATTCGGGCCGAAACAATAACCCACGATCATGACAAAGGCTTAGATGTGAGCCACGATCGTGGCCTGTGTTAGGTAGACGCACAGACACTCTATTTCAAGGGATTTTTGGACTTTCGGATCTCGAAAAAACCCTAAGGTTGCCCAAAACACAAAGAAGAATTAAAAAAATAAGAGGAGGCAAAGAAAAAGGAGCTTTTTGGCAGCCACCATTGAAACCCTAAGTGAGAATATCGAGAGAGAGAAAGAGAAGAAGGAAGACAAAGACGAAGCTGACTCGAACTGTTTACCAGATCAGGAGGTTTTTCTAAGTTGTTGCTGTCCATCATCTATTCCAGTTGTATTTCCTTTTCATTTTGATTTTATTGATGTATAAAATTGAGATGAGTAGTATGATGGTAGGATTTGGGATATTGATGATGTTCTAAACTCTCCTTCGGGATTTTATTTTGATTTAATGCTAATTTAGTTGATTGTGTTATTTGGATGAATGTCGTGATTTAATGATGTTATTACATAATTTAGTAATAAACTAAGAGGGTGAACTGAATAAAAAATGATTAAATCAGATTAATGAGAGTTAGGCAATTTAATAGACCGTAATAAATCATATTGGTAATTATATGGAGAGAGATCCCGTGTGATTTTATAAAAATTTATTAGAGTGCTTCAGATCTAATTAGGTTTTGGATAATTTGTGAATTAAGAGATTATAAATTCCATAATCTGATTAGGGTTTACAATTTAATGGTTATAACTCGAGAGAGAGTAATCAGCCCCTAGGACAGTCTAGAACCGACACTCCATTGACATATAATTGGCTAGGTTAGCATTAATGATAAGTAAAATCCCTTTTTCTCATAAATTGGCAAATTCCTTAGGTTGATTTCTATTGTGATTGCATATTGCTCAATTGTTAATTCCTTTGTTTTCAATTTCTGATTTAAGTGGTTGAATTGGATTCTCGTGATTACTTTTTGTTGCATTACTTATTTTGAGTTTCATATATTGTTTGCCTTAGATTTTAGGATTAGATTAGTTTCCCTCCTTGTGAGATCGACACCTCTTATACTACAATTGCGACTCATGCGCTTGCGGTATTTGAGGGCATATAAGTTTTAAAGCTTAAAAGACATGATCAAACCATTATTTGCTTAAAGCTAAGAGAGTGAAATCGGTTACCTTTCTCTTCTAAAAAGATTGGGAATGGTGCTCCGTAATCCACTGCCCTATTCCTTTGGTGGCAGCCCGAAACTTGGATTTTCCCGTTAGGTTGGGTACGCTTGGTAGTCTGCTTGATTCTTGTCCTTATGAGATTGGGAGTGATGCAAAAGTTTGGAGAGGATGTGAAGATTAGGAAGTGGTTGGAGAGAAGTGAGAGGAGTCTTAGGTTTAGTGAGAGAATGAAAATGAAAGTGTATGAAAAAATGAGTTTATATGTAAATATAAAGGTGAGTAAGAGGTAAAAAGGGCAAAATTGTGAAAATGAAAATGAATGAAAAAATGAGTTTAGATGTAAATATAAAGGTGAGTAAGAGGTAAAAAGAGCAAAATTGTGAAAATTTCAGCTGAAAAATGCCTGTCACTATTCTATCCTGCCACAGGCCACGATCGTGACCTTCAACCAATCGAATGCCACCATCATAGCAGGAGGATTTCCTGCACATTTTCGAATTTTTGTCTATTCCTCATTTCACCTCCTGGATCCTTCCTTAACTTCTTATTTGCACTTATCACCTCATTGTGCTTTCCTTCCCGATCATCCTATGTCAAAATTGATCTCCATTCTTCCAAGACATTTATTTGGAAACGAAACACACAAAAACAAAATTCCAAACTGCTTAATACTATAGAGGAAATAACAAGAAATAAAACCATTGTTTGCCTCCCATGTAGTGTTTCATTTACCGTCAATAGCTCGACGCCTTTATTTTCTCAAAGTGGTCTAAACAAGTTGTGCAATGGTAGCACAGTCATAGATCTCATACTTTGCACATGAGCTACCAGGTTATGGTTTCCATTGTCATTCTTCTTCACTTTTTTTGACCTTTTCCTTTGCGATTTTTCCTTCCCAGGTGAACCCTTGTGAGCATCAATATGCTCCATTTGTCCTCGAGACTCAGTTCTTTTTATGATGACCATAGGTAGGGGAGGACTTTTCTCATTCTTAGAAACAATGAAGGTCATCTGCTTATAACCTACTCTCAAAATTAGTTCACCCTATCAACATCAATAATTGGACGAGCAGTGGCTAAAAATGTTCATCCAAGGACCATTGAGGTTTTCACATCTTCTTATATATCTAAAATGGATAAGTCTGTGGGGAAGGTATATTTGTCAACCTGAACTTGCACAATTTTAATGATACCTTTCAGTCGATGAACCGATCTATCCGCTGTCTTCACAAGCATCTTAGAGTGTTATATCTCTCCTACCCTGAATTTTTGACTTAACGTATAAGGCATCCTATTTATACTCCCCACTAAATCAGTAAATGCCTTATCTATTTTAACACCACTAATAATGCAAGGGATGTAAAAATCTCTTGGATCCTCGTTCTGTGCTACAATGGGTTTTCTTTCCTCTGCTAGTGAAGTTTTGAAGCCAAAATTGTCATGTCTGCCCATGTCTAGAAAACTCCACTAAACTCTTGGCTTGTGAGTCTTACTCAAGTCCCTCCTTTATTCAGTCAACTAAAGGAAAACTTAGACATGTGATGACAACGAACTCCTCCTTTCTACTAAGGGCGCTAGTAACCAAGTTGGCCTTTTCGAGCTTGTACTCCATCACAACATCAAACTCTGCCAAAAAGGCTTGCCATCTAACTTGTTTTGGTGTCAACTTCTTTTGTGTGAGGAAATAGTTAGTGGCAACATTATCCATATTCACCATAAACTTAGACCCTAATAAGTAATGTCTCCAAGTTCATAAACAATGCAATACTGCAGTCATCTCCTTCTTTTGGACAGTGTAACGACACTTTAGCATCATTTAGCTAACGACTCTCGTAAGTAATTAGATGTCCATCTTGTATCAAACACCACTAAGTGCAAACTTGGAGGCATCGATGTGTACCTCATATGGCTTAGTGAAGTTGGCAAATGCCAACACAAGTTCCTCCATCACCTTCTTCTTTAAGGCCTCAAATGCCTCTTCACACCTTGCATCTCAATTCCATGCTCTATTCTTCTTCAATTAGATTGGTGAGTGGAGAAGCGAGAGAGGAATATCCTTTAATGAACTTCCAATAATAGTTGATGAGACCAAGAAAGGAATGCAATTCTGGCACCATCTTTGGTGGTTCCTAATCATATATGGCTTATATCTTATACTTGATCTGTAGCTTACCCCCCCCCCCCAATAATATGCCCCAAAAACATGATTTTATATTGTTCAAAAGCACATTTCTCCTTTTTCACGTACAACTCTTAATACTTGGAAAACTTATCGTAAATTCATAAAATACTCTTCTAATGTTTTAATATATACCACAATATCATCTAAATATACCACAACAAATTTATCCAAGAAGGGTAGTAACACTTGATTTATAAGGGTGCAAAATGTAGCAGGTGCATTAATAATTCCAAAAGGCATGACTAAGAATTCGAAGGAACCATACCTCATAACACAAGTAGTCTTTGGTACATCTCCCTTTGCAATCCTCACTTGACAGTACCCAGATCTTAAATCAAGCTTGGTAAACTATGTGGCTTTACTAAGTTAATCAAACAAGTTGGCAATTAATAGGATGGGATACTTGTTCTTCACAATAATCTTATTAAGTGCCCGATAGTAATACACAATTAGAGAGAACCATCGTGCTTCTTTTGAAAAAGCACAGGTATGCCATATGGAGCTTTTAAAGGTTGGATATAACCTGATTGTCTATTACTCCAACAACTCCTTAAGCTACTTCCTTAACTCCTCAAGTTCAAGAGGTGCCATACAATAAGGTACTGTAGCTGGTGGGGTAGAGCCTTGCACCAACTCAATCTTATAATCCACGTCCCATTTTAGTGGGAGATTTTTCGGTAATTTTGGAGTTATAACATCTTTGAACTGCTCAAGGACATTGGAGATCCCTTTGGGTAACTTCATTGGTGAAGATTCTGCTCCTTCCTCTTTTAACAACACCAAATATGAGGGTTGTATCATTTTTATTCCTTTAAAGAATTGCATGGCAGATAGTTTCTTGGTGGATAAACTTCTTTCATATTATAAAGGTATCATATAAGTATTTCCTTCCTCTAAAAGACATATGGTATTGGTGAAAGGAATAGCTAAAGTCTTAAAGAGGTCGATGAATTCTATACCAAGCACTATCGGATAATCATCCATAGGAGCTATAGAGAAATCAATTAAACCGCACCATTCTCCAACACATACCTTGTCATCCCTAGCAACTCTAAAAGTGGCTATTTGTGTTAGGCTCGAGCCCCGTTTCCTATCCGGAGGTGACCGCTTGAGGTCGTCGAGTAAGGATTACATGAGGGGAGGTCGAAAAGATTTAAGTTTGATGGATCGGCAATGAGACAAAGTAGCGGGTTCCCCGTGGCGAACTCCCAATTTCCGAAACCAAACTCCCAACATTTAACAACCAATACTAACACACGTACATTCAAAATCACTAACTTAATCCTTCATACAAAAGAAACTTCAATTCTTCATGTCATTACAATTCCAAAGAGATTGAAGAAACTTTAATTACATATCATCATACATGTCAAAGCTTAATACAAATACAAATGATGATCAATGTTGATATGCTTATAAAGCTAACCAAAATCACTAACTTAGTACAAAAGTCTCTAACTATCTTGGAGTTTCAGATGCCTTGCAAGGATCAACGATCTTCTCATTCTACACCTGAGGAGTGGAAGGTAATGGGGTGAGCTGCGAAGCTCAGTGGCTTATACATTTATAGCCATTGGCAACGAGCTACAGATTCAAGTATATATATATATATATATATACATGTAACAATTCAATACTCAGCAATTTAACATCACAAAGAACATGTCATGTAATTTATCCATCACAACATAACACTCAATTATGCACCTTGCTTAACCAATCAATGATGAAATGCACAACAAATGGCTCGAGAGTTCCGTGGAACAAAATGGATAAACCGAAGCTTATACTGTGAACGAAATGAGTCCAATTTCTCAGGATCTCGTGACCTCAAGCGGGCAGTTGGGAGAAGGCTATATGTCAATGTGCACGTGACTAACGAAATGTTCCCCTTTTGCCCAAACACAATCAAATATCAATGCTCAACTCAGTTGACACACATTCATACTTTTCATGCTCATCATGCATTCTCCTCTTTTCATTCATACAAAATGCCATGAAAGTTTCCTAGGCAATACATGATCACACTCAAAATGCATTTTCAACAATTTCCATAATTCAAAACAAGCAATTTAATACACAACATACAAGTAAGCAAGACAATTTGCCCATATTACACAACAACTTTAAATATATTACCCACCTAATTTCTCTTGACAATCCAAGTTCAATGTTGTCCTTCCTCTTGCTCTTAGATTGTTGACCCCTGAATTTTTTTTATTTTTATTTGATTAAGCATGATTAGATGATTTTTTTTGGGTCTTATTAGATTAAATTGTGTTGGGATTAATTGACATGTCAAGGTGGATGAGATTAGGTGACATAAGTTAGGAAATTAAGTGTTAATGTGTAGTTTAGGAAGACCACTTAAGTGGGAAAGTCTTAAGGCTTTGAAGGAGGGGAAAAAGGGACATTATGCATTCATTAATGGTTTAAAGGCAAGACAAAACAGTTGGTTCTCATTTTAAAGAAGCAAAATATGAAAATAGAGAGAAAGAGGGAGAGAGAGTGTCGTATGAGAGGAGAAGAAGAGAAGAAAAGGGGGCTAAGCTAGGTTTGATTTTTCTAAGCATTCAAGGGGGTTTTTGAAGAAAATTCAAGAAGGAAAAAGGTAGAGGAAGGTGCAAGCTTCCATTTGAGCCAAGAAACCCTTTGGTTGGGTAAAGATTCAAGGTAAGAGAGTTTTAAATGTTTTGGATTTTGAAGTGTTTTTGGTTCAAAGGGGTTAGGAAATGGATGGGTTTAGATATTCTAGGATTAATTTTATGCCTTAGGTTCTTTAGGTTTTCCAATTTTGGGAATCCTATTAATTTGGGGTTTTTGTGTTATGGTTGTTGAAGAAGGGCAAGGGAGGCAAGAAGAGTAAGGAGAGGGACACCCTTGAACAAGCTTTGAAGCAAGGAAAATCAGGTGGGTTACACTTTTATACTTGTGTTAATAAGTCATAAATGTTCTTCATTAAATGTAATTAATAACTTTTTCCAACTACTTCATCAATGAGCTCTTTATTGTTCTTTGGATGATTGAAAATTGCCATGAGTTGTTGTATCTGAATTTTGGGAATGAATTGCAATTGTTTTTGCAAATTTCGAAATTGTTGCTTTTGAATGAGTAAAAATGGCTTTTTATGATTGGCATGGGATTTTGGTTGTGAAATATGTCATATGTATAAAAACAAGTTTTCAAGGATGTGCCATTTGGGGCAAACTATTTTTAGTGCATGAATTACATGTTATGTGGGTTCGGTATAGTTCATTCAAGAAATTGTCACGTGTACGTCGACCAAGTCAAGGCTTCTCCTACCTGTCCGCTAGTGGCACGGAGCTCCTTTTAGGACTCCCTCAAGTTTACGACTACACAAGGCCATTTATGGAATTGTGTAGTTCGTCATGTTTATGGACTTGCCAAGCCATTTGTGATGTGTTTGTGTGTTAATATGTGTT
>JAOTAX010000008.1:23831527-23847699 GCA_025629825.1 Erythroxylum guanchezii | reverse complement strand
TTGGAACTAAAATGCATTAGAAATGGAATTGGGCCCCTATTTGACAAGTGACACTGTATTGATCATAATGTGCTGTAGCATTGTTTTATTAACTTGTAAATTGTTTTGGCCCAAATTGAAAATGGACTTCTGTGTTTGTTATTGTTTTAAAAAAAATGGGTACCAACTTGGATTGATTGAGTGTTCTAGCGTGCCACCCTCGCGGGTCACGAGCTCGGATATCACCGTCGATATCAGGTTCGGGTCTTGCAGAAGTGGGATGCTACAGAGCGTGACCTTGTAATTGGACCCATTGGCATCCTCAAGTCTCCATTACCTTGGTGAGTTGCATCAATAGCCACAAAAAGGAAGGAAGTACCTTCTAAGTATAAAGAGATTTAAAGAATCTTATGTGCATAATTGAGAATGAGAAGTTGAAATGTGATATGTATGACATGATATAATCTAAGAGTTTAATGTTTCCAATGACAATGAAAATGATTTCTTGTATTAAATGAAGCATTAATATTGAGATCGATGAATAGTATACTTCGAGCAAAAAATTGAATAGTATGTTTGGAGTTAAAAAGAACTCAAATGATAGGCACGAAATTTGTTTTACTTATAAAAGTTCACCATCTAATGCCAAAACTATTTTTATGAGGGGCATACATATATATAATAAGCCTATACTTTAATCATTACATAAGATTCTTGCATCTTCTAAATTTATACAATAACCATATGCTCATCCATAATCCTTTAGGTCTTAAGAAGAAGGGAATTTCTATGCATTCAAGTATGGTTCACATTCTAGACCTAGAAAACATAACATTTAAAACAAAAATAGCTATAATTTTCATTAAAGACGACATAAAAAGATTATGCCATAATTTATTTATTTTTATAGGCCTCTTTATCATCAAAATAGCATGCAATAAATTCATTATCATTATAAGACTAAACATTTAAGAAAAGGCATTACACATGCTCTATTCATCATAGGTTATTGATTAATGTGTTTTACTGCAAAAGCATGGTATAATTATAGCTAGCACTAGCGAGGAAGGGCTAATCCCATGAGAATTAGAATTACTAGCACTAACTATCTTTCTATTATATGTTAAAAAAATATAGCGATATAAATTGATCAAATTCAAAAATAAAAAATAAAATGAAATAAATCAACATAATTGATTAACTAGAATGAAGATCGAACTAAGAAACAATTAATAAAGACAGTGGTACCTGAAATTCAAATCCCCCTATGACTTTTTATGCAATTAAGAATTTACACATCAA
Organism: Erythroxylum guanchezii; assembly: GCA_025629825.1. Taxonomy (NCBI): domain Eukaryota; kingdom Viridiplantae; phylum Streptophyta; class Magnoliopsida; order Malpighiales; family Erythroxylaceae; genus Erythroxylum; species Erythroxylum guanchezii. The sequence goes on along the minus strand of JAOTAX010000008.1, from coordinate 23,846,418 downwards.
TTTAATCTAAAGTTCAATGAACCGTGAAAATTTTCAATTATGTTAATATCTTTCTCAAGATTATTAACAACTAATCCTAGGTTGATTAATTGATATCTCTTTCTAATTAAAACCTTTAGAATTGCATTAATCGATTTATGAATTTCACTATTAGATTTGACCTTAATCCAGAAGATTTATGTTGACCTATCTCTCGGTTTGTATACAAATCCTTTTAACTATACTAGATCCATTCATACAAAGGATTTCTCAATCTCAATTACATTAAATCAAACATTAATTATCGTAAAATTACTTTAAAAACTATAAATAACAAATAACTGAATCTCAATGAAACTAAAATAAAATAAAATCACTACAAGGTCCATCATCATCTTATATAGGTATCATAAAAGATTTAACTCCTAATCATATCAAACATAACATCAAAAATAAAGAAAAAAATACAAGATTAAAGGAAACATGAGAAAATCCCTTTCAATCTTCAAGAAATTCATTATAAATCAATGAAAATTCACTCCAAAGGAGTTTTTTTTTTTTTTGCTTATTCTTCACTCTCTTTTCCATTTTAAAGCTTGTAATTGTGCCTCCTAAGCTTCCTCCTTACTTTGCCTTTTATAGTTAGTACATGATCATATTGATGTTTGTATACATTGAAAAACATGAGATCCTCAAATCCAAAGCAAACATGGGCTCAAAATATGAACGTATGCAAGTACATAAGTGTGTTCATCTCCAACATGGACGTGTTTATGACTATGTAACTATCTTGAACTTTAAAACAAAAGTTATTCATGTTGAAGTATATAGGAAAGTATGTGGGCTTGTTGATTTCCAACATAGGTGTGTTCATGACCAAAATGAGTGGGTTCATACTGTGTAACTCTCTAAAACTTTTAAAAAAATTATATTACATTAAGTATGGTCATGTTGAAGTACACAAGCAAGTATATGAGCATGTTGATCTCTTTCACGGTTATGATCTTGGCTCTATAACTCTAAAAATTTACAACAACTTGTTTTATGTGAAATACGGCTATGTTGATGTACACAGGCAAGTACATGCTTGTAGCTCCATAAATTTATTAAAACAACTCTAAATCGTTCCAAACTTGTTTGAATTTGTTCCTCTTACTCCAAGTAAATGAACTATGACCTAAAAGTGAAATATGAATGAATTAAGTACCAAAAACAATGAAAAAAACTCAAATAAACAAGTGAAATGCACTAAATTGTTAAAGAGGTAAAAAAAATAACTCTAACATTTACATATGAATACAACTTGAATCCTAACATTTCACAATGTTAAAATTAAACCTTATCATTTTAAAAAAAATTCAAATTAAACCTTATGTAGATAGAGAATCCAGTAGATACTTAACTCTGTCAGTTATGTGGTAGAAATATATAATCTTTTAAAATCAATTTGGGCCCTATAATTCCATATATGTGCCACATGGCTATATAAGCCCCATTCATAATTAAAAATAATTAAATTAAACCTTTAATTTTAATTTCCCTAACCCTAAAATTACAAATCTTCCCTCACTCTTCACCATGATAAAATAATTTATAATACTTTTGGTACTACTTCTAGTAGACGTCTTTGAATCCTAAAAACCAAGACTAGTTACACAAGTAAGAACAGTCTCATTCTTACCTCAACAGGGTAAGAGCTATAAGAAACTTCCTCTCAAAATTATTTTCATCTTTTTTCAAAAGTTAAATATATTATAACAAATTGAAAAAAGAGTTACATAGCCTTACAATGGAAGCTAAAGACTATTCAATTAGCCTAGACAAATGTATAGTACATAAGAGCAAGTTGTGAACTAGAATATAGTATTGTGCTCAGTGTTGCATTAGCGTGGCCCTTGAATTTATTCATATTTCTAGCTCTCTACTTTTAGTTAAGAAAATCCTTAATGCATCCTCCTTAGTTGTTTGCTTACCTTTGAAAATTCTAGCTTTCTTTTATTTCCATATGGCATATATACAGATTCCTATGATGTTAACTATCTGCAGTTTCCTCTTTTTGGCAATATAGTTGGTTCCTTGCAACCATTTAAAAATATCTTAAAAGTGGAGGAGTTTTTGATCTAGAGTTAGAAATCTTGTACTCCGACCTAAATCTAGCTAGTGTAAGCACATTCAAAGTATGGATATTTTGAAGCCTACAAAATACACAAGTTCTTTATAAGTTGAGGAGATTAACCATTCCTCAAGCATAATTATGGCATGAAGGAGACCTTAGAAGACTAATGTTTTTTCCACACTAGTTTAGCTTATCCCACTTTCCTTTCCTTTGTTCTTAGGAATTATCTGCAAAAGTAGTTAGAGAAAATGCCAGATGAGTGAGCTTTCCATATATCTCTGTCGTTAGTTTGTTGGTGAGGTGTAATATAGTAAGAGTAAGGTTATCTCCTGCGAGTTTTGCCTATTGATTCCTTACTATCCATTTATGGAATTTAGCATTCATTTGAAATATACTTTCACAAAGTACTCTTAAGTTAGACAAGTGAAATGGTCCATTCTTCAGCCAATGTTTATAAAAGATTAAAGCTTTTTTCCCATTACCTATTATGCATGTTATATTACTAGAGATAATGTCCCTTATCTTACAAATTTGAGACATAAAATCAAAGTGATTGGAGCACTCTTTTAACTCCTATAGGCTTTTCCCCTTCAGCATATATGTGTGAGCCCATCTGGACTATAAGGTGTCCTCCTTGTTTATTAGCCTTTATCCTTTTTTAGCTATTTTTACCTGGTTACTGGTTTTGACAACTTGAATACTTAGCCCTCTTTCATTATAAGGCAGAAACATATCCTTCCATTTAAATTTAGCTATTATGGTCCTTTGTATTGTTCCACTCTCTAAGAACTTCCTCCTCAATTTTTCTATAGACTTGGTTGCTTCTTTAGAAAGCATCATGTGAGCTTATTGGTAAATGTGTAGAGAGCTTAACACTGATTTGATCAGCATTAACCTTCCTCTACAAGATATATCTTTGTTGCTCTAATGATTAAATTTTTTTGCATCTTGTCTAACAATGGTTGGCATTCCCTGAATCTTAGCTTCCTGTTGGAGATAGGAAGACCAAGATACTTGATTAGTTGAGTGAATATTGTGAATCCTATAATGTTTGAGAGCTTGTTTGCTTCCTCTATAGCACTTATAAACATAATTAGTTGGCTTTTCCCAATATTGATCATGACTCTTAAGATATTCTTGAATGTATTAAGAGTGATGATTATAATGTTGGCTGTTTGAACATTGGCTTTGAAAAATAAGAGGTCATTTGTAAATGTCATATTCGCCAACTTAACTTTATTACATTTGTTATGGTATTGAAAGTTGGAGTTTCTGCTGATATTGTACTTAAGTAACCTAGAAAATGCTTCCATTCACATGATGAAAATGTAAAGGGCAGAGTGGATCACCTTGCTTTAGCCCTTTCATTCTTTGGAATAATTTTCTTAGTTCTCCATTCACCAAAATACTGCATAATGTAGACGTTATATATTCCTCAGTCTAGTTGGATAATTTTATAGGGAAATCAAAGGCTTTTAGAAGGTGTGAAATGAAAGTCCAGTTAACATTATCAAAAGCCCTGTTGAAGTTAACTTTAAATGCACAAATTTAAGGGCTTTCCTTTTGCCATAGCTCTTGAAAAGCTCCTAGGACATTAGAATGTTATCCATAATGCTGCCTTCCATGAAAGCACTTTGGGAGTTTCCAACTATTTGTTGGAAAGCCTGTTTAAGCTTGCTATAACAACTTTAGAAATGATTTTATATATGAAATTACAGCAAGATATTAGTCTATAATCCTTAAGGGAGTTAGGATTGTCGGATTTAAGCACTAGATAAGTGCGAGTCTTATTAACACATGGTTCTAATGGATTAATATTATGAAAGATATATATTATGAAAGAGCAAGTTTCGGGTAATCTTGTCCAATGTAAATCTCTTTCAAATTTAGTAACCTTTATATTATTCCAATCATACCTTACCTAAGCCCTACTAAACCCTTATAAAAACCTTTTGATTTTTGTTTCTATTTTACTTATAAGTGTTCGAGATATGATAAAATTACAAGCCTGTGGTTATGAGTGGTACTATGGATTAATTTGAGAGTTTGGTACTTTTCACCCTAAACACTTAAGTGCATTAACTGAAATCTTTGTGAAGGAGTAAAGAATTGTGCTTTTGTTTTAAAAAAGATTTTTGATTTGATTACTAGTGATATCGACTTATGAAGTTAGTTTAGGACAATTTGATTCTAATTGTATGTTAATTTGGTTAATATGATACGATGATGTAGAGTATAGATGGATTGAGATTAATAAAGGTTAGATGTTATAAAATTAATAATTTAGATTATGACTTGCTTGAGGACAAGAAAAGGCTCAAGTGTGAGAATGTTTGATAAATGCATATTTAACTAATTATACAACTATATTTAACATGTTTTGTTTGTTATTTTATAGTTTGTTGTATATTTGGTACTTAATTTATTCTAAGTACATTTATAAGTCATAATTGCCTTCATGGACTAAAAGGAGAAGAATTCAGATGAAATCGTGGAATGAAACAAAGATTTGAAGTAACTGAGGACCTATACGATTGTGTATAGAGACTATAAGTGTCTGTAAATGTGTGAAAATTGAAGAATTTAAGTTCTGGTTGTATGGAGTTACACATCCCTGTATCTTAATATACACGACTGTGTACATTGCCCGTGTAAGTTTCTGTGTTCATATGAAATCGTGAATTCAAGTGTTTTTGAATATACACGATCTCTTACACATCTATGTAAGTGACTGTGTATATCCTAAAAATCCTAATTTTAAATATAAAAGGATATGAGCAGAGGTAAACAAGAGAGAACCAAATTTTAAGAGTCTTTAGGTAGTAAACAACATTTAGAGGCAACAATTTTGATCAAGGGATAAGAAAAACACAAAGTTAACATCAAGAGATTCGATAAAAAGCTACATCCAATCTAAACTTAGAAGATTCATTAGAAGAAAAAGGGAGATTTATAATTATGAACTTTTTGTTTTCTAGTTTCTCTTCTACAAGTTTGTTATTGATTTTTTTCTATGAGTAACTAAATGTGTTTAGTGTCTAGCTGTGATGAACTAGTTTTTGATAACAATATATTTTGATTTTTATCTAATACAATTATATTGGCTGATTGACTGCAATTCAATTATGTATTTTATTCTTGTTCAAATATATCTGAAATGTTAGTGCATGATTTGATTTCATATGACTAAGATAAAGAAATACTGTTGTGTGAATAGATCTACTATAATTGAAAGGAGTTGCAGGTAAAGTTAGAGATAGGTCGACATAATTCTTTTAGATCGTGATCAAACTTAATAGCTAAAATTTACAAATCAATAATGCAATCCTAGGAGTTTTAACTTGAAAGATTTTTATTAATCAACAGATGGATTAGTTGTTAATAGTCTTAACAAAGATATTGCATGATAAAAGTGTTAATATTTAATGACGCTTAGGGGAATTCATCACCTAGACACTACTATTTCATATTGATTTTTCTAAGTAATTTCCTCTATCTTACGTTCATTATCATTTTTAATTTTATTTTATTTGTTTAACTTATTTTTTAATTAAAATCTAAATTTTGATTCATATGTTAGATAATAGAAAAAAGGTAATTATTAGTACTTATTGTCTTCGTGGGATCAACTCATACTTGTCTGTGTTAGCTACAGCTATGTCGTGTACTTGCGGTAATTTAAAAATTGACCTTAACCCTAGTCAATCAATGGATGTGTTTTGTTTTGAGATTCTCAACTTGTGGATTCTATTAAGGTAAAAGATAAGAGACTCATATGTGGTTTAAGAAATTTTTTAAACAAATCTTTAATCTTTGTTTTTTTTAAAAAAACTCTTTATAATTTTAAATTTTCTAAAAATATAACTTCACTTTGGCTTATCTTAAAAAATAACAATGAACACATATGACATAAATGTCATATGTGGATCAATCAAATATCATTGACATGACAATCTAGACCAACTGTTACAACTCTTAAACACAACTCAAACTAATTATTATGGATCCAAACCAATAATTAAAAAATAAAAATCCTCTAATGAGTTGTATAATCATTAAAATTTTATAATAACCCAAAAAAGAAAAGCCTTTGTAATGAGTAACAAATTAATAAATTCAACGATGAATTTAGAAAATAAAAAATATAGTAAATAAATAACATTTGATTGGTCTACGTGTAATGTTTATATTACATGTATTTTGCTATTATTTTGTTACAAAAGTATAAGAGAATGAGGTTTTTTGAAAAATTGAAAATTATAAGGAAAGCATTAAAAAATTTAAAATTAAGGAGTTTTTAAAAGTTATTTGTCGTATCTTTTACCCTATTTTATTATTTAAAACTCATATTAAATAATGAAGGAGACATTTTCTTTAAACCAAATAAAACAGTGTATTAATGTATAATGTGAATTCAAGAATAACGTAAAGAGATTCTTGAACATATATTTTAAAATAAGTTAAATCTAAAAAAATTCATAAATTTTTTTATTGTGTAAAAAGTGATCATTTCCACACGAGAAAAACAAAAGACTGAATCTTTATTCCTAAACTAGGAGTTACAAAAACTAACTTCAGGTGAATTATTAACTACTATAACTTTAAGGGCAAGGCTGACACCGCGGCGAGAGAATTGAATATTAGATATGAATATGATTGCATATTGGCATGACTACGTGCCTACCTACCTCTTGCTCCTCCTGGCCTTGGTCTTTCATCGACACCGAGTTGATAATGTAGACTTTTGCTTTTTGAAATAGAATACATGATCACTCTCGTTGGAAATCCAAACTAGACCTCTGTGTTTGAAGCAAGTGAAGAATTTCAAGGCTAAATTGAGAAACTCACTCGAGTGGGAAGGTTTGCTTTTTTCCCTTTCTTTTTCTTTTAGTTGGCGAACATTGAATTTTAATCTTCAACATTAATTTGGATGCACGTTTCTAGAACTGAGTCTTCCATAATAACAAGCATCGTTAAATGCTTTTCATTCATCCAACTTAAAACAAAAACAAGAGAAACATGTGAATTTCATTCTCCCTTATCCAATGAGAATGCTGTTATATATGTAATGCAACACTTAACTTCACACTAATTAATGACGTCATTGCTATTAGTGCAAAGTTTTCCCACTTCATGACCCTTGTTGTTAAGTTATATTAAACGTATCAAACTTGTTAATTCCAGAACACGTGCGCAGAAAAACTGCTAATTGAGCCCCCTAAAGAATACCACGTTATCACCGTCTAGAGATGCAAGCTAGCCTTCCTTTGCTCCCTATGCACAGCCTAGGTGTTTGAAACTTGGAAGTTAACTTGCAGACACACGGTTTCTGATGATGTATAATTAAAGGTAATTATACAGGGGGCTCTACATTTAAGTACGTGTTAGCTGAGCTCCTGATCAGTCTAAAGATATGAACTTGATTTGTATGACAAATCAAACGTAAGAAGTTTTAATTACTACATACGATAACCAGGGAAGGACATTTGTGTAGTTTCGGAGTCATGTGAAGGTCATTAAATGCGATGGTGTTATTAGGTTTTAGCTAGGGTTCTACACATCTTATTTTATATTATGTTGTGGTTTAGTTAGTCATGAGTTACTGACGTATTCAAAGGATAAATTTCCTTAGACCCTTAGGCTTCTGTCGGATCTTATCACATAAGTTTCGTAGCGGGTGAATGGATCATCGTTCTCTTTTGCGAGTGATCCATGCAAATATTTTCAACCCTTGGTAAATGTTTTCTAAGTCAAGTTCTCACCTTGTAGTGATTCGATAAATAAATTAATGAAACGAAATAACGTACTAAACCAAACCAGAACAGGCTCAATTACCATGAACGATGATATATGTCCATGTCGCCAACAAACATTCAAGTTGAGTTCCCATTCATCTTGGAAGTTAATTATGGTTTAACTGTGTGGTGAAACCGACAAAGCTAGTTACCTAATTCAACTTGCTTTGACTCTCTTAACTGCTTTTCACACTCGTCAAGGTCTTCTAATACCATTATACATGTAACACACAGTATTAGCATTGAGCAAGCCACGGAGAATCGGAAATATTTATGATTCCTTTCATTTATATGTATAGTCAAAACAGAACGTGGGCATGACTACCACATGCAACATGCCAACCCATCACGCGCCGAGGCGGTGGTCAACCCCCACCCCCATCCCCATGGCTTAATTTTCCAATTTCCATCTGACAAATTTACCCTCATCATAACATGGGAAGCTCTTGAATCTTTTGCTTCTCATAATGATTATCTTGGTTTGCTATTACAGTGTGATTAGTTTAATGAAATGAATTAGTCGCCTTGTTATAACAAGATCATGTGCCTCTTAGTCTTCGCTAGATCCCACTCCCACCACCTCCTCCACTATTATAAATACGCATTTTCCGCTTAATTTCTTCAACATGTCATCTGCCGAGCTTCTTCTTTTCTCGTAAGTTAACTGTTTATATAATACCAATCAACAAAGACAGTTCTGTCTTATTCAGAGAAAAGAGATGGGTGGTCCTTCACCATGTGCCTCTTGCAAGCTACTCAGACGCCGGTGTGCCAAAGACTGCATCTTTGCTCCTTACTTCCCTTCCGACGACCCTCACAAATTTGCCATTGTTCACAAAGTCTTCGGTGCTAGTAATGTCAGTAAAATGTTGCAGGTTCATCTCTAATCTCTTTTTTATCTAACTCATGTTTGCTTAAAATTAGTTTCTTTATCTAGAGCTTTAGTTCTGATTACTTATGATCCGATACAGGAGATTCCAGTTCATCAACGAGCAGATGCCGTGAGTAGTTTGGTGTATGAAGCAAATGCAAGAATCAGAGACCCCGTCTACGGATGTGTAGGAGCAATATCGTACCTGCAAAGTCAAGTTTCGCAGTTGCAAATGCAGCTAGCAGTGGCTCAAGCAGAGATGCTTTGCATTCAGATGCAGCAAGAACCTAGCTTACCGACCCAGCTAGACGATGAAGACCAAAAATCTCTCCTTCTGGCCAGTAATAACTTCAATAGCATGCCACAGTTTTTGAGCTTTTCTTCTTCTAGCAATATTGCAATGCAAGAACCACTGAAGAAAGAGTCTCTTTGGACTTAAGGCTTGCATTAATTTGTCAATTCAAATTAGGGAGCCCTAATTGTTTTACTACTCTTCTTTACAATGTTAATTATAGCTAGCAATGTCGTATATGTGCGTTCCTTTTTCTTGTGGGAAAATGTAAGACATCAGTATATATCAGTGCATCTGTATGCATGTGCTTGAGTCCGTGCCTAAGAGACTTTGGGATTCTATGGAAAAGTCAGTAGAGCAAACCACTATAAAAAGACCGACATAACAAATAGCATGTGAGATTCGGAGTTACATAGAGCTTTCAATATGCCTTCTGATTCTTGTCAACAAAATATGATTTGATGTCTGATCCAATCAATGCACACTCATTGTTGATAATGTAAGTTCAGGAAATCCAAACTTCATATATTCATGATGAGCAAGTGCAGCAATACAATTACCCAAAATGAGATCAACTCTAATTGTTGAAATGTTCTTGTTATCGCGGCCAATCCATAATTGTTGACTTGATGATTTTTCGCAAGTGATTCTACTGATTTTCCTTCAAAAGTGCATTGGTCCAATTTACCTCAGAAGTCAGCTACCTAGAGAAGTGAATTAAAACATCTGCATCTGTTGATAGCTATCACTATAACCTTGAAAACATCATGGTAACATGTGGGGCGATTTAGAATCTGAACAATATTTTATTTGTGATTTGGTCACAGCTTGTGGTTAATAGTTTCTCGGCAAAGGTTCCTTCCTATGTAAATTTTATAATCTTGTTCATTTACTCATGTGAATTGTTTGAAATATTTTAGTCATTAAACTAACGATAGCTGCAACCCCTTGATCATTTGCATTTAATTATCGATATTTTCTTAATTGGAGTACAATGTGTATTGATGGTGTGAAAAATATAGTATCACCATAAATCGATCTTCTAGTTCAAATTCTAAATCACTAGTCCTTAAGTTGCTTTACCTTTCTATATCTACGGTGATCTTGGATGAAATCTTAGAGGTTACTTTACTTTTGGGTAAGTACAACTCCTTAGTTGCTCTAACCAAAGTGTGGATGCTTCATCTACCTTGAATTGTATGTATTGATACATGAACTATTTTATTGTCTTAGATTATTTCCAAAATAGTCCAGGCACTTATTTAAATTGATGGAGGGTCTGCCCACTTAACATCTATTGCAAATATGACATCCTCCACATAGCTCATAATGAACTGGTCTTGTTGTTGAAGAGTAATTTGAAAGTTAGTCTAGGTACATGAATGTTTAAGTTCATTGTTAGGAGTTTAATTATGTTCATGTAGTAGTTAACAATGAACTTAAACATCCATGTATTTACATAATTAAATATTGGTCCATGTATGGTTTTGAGTTCATGTATGGTTTACTTATTTGGGTTCATTAATGGATTCATGTACTTAGATATGAAGAGTCATTTTTGTACCTATAAATACCATTTTGCACAAGAACTAAATCATTCAAGTGAAATACAACCTCTTCTTCTAAACAATTCTCTCCTCTCTAAACCTGCTCACTTCTTAACAAAGTGGTATCATAGCCAAGTTCTTTGAGAAATGGCAAAAATGGTGGAATATACTCATTTCAATTCCCTTGCCTCACAAAAGAAAATTATGAAACATGGCGTCTTCATATGAAAGTCGTGCTTGGCTCATAAGATACTTGGGAGATTGTAGAGAAAGGTTTTATGCAACCTCAAAGTGAAGCTGATTTGTCTCAAAATGAGAAAGTTGCTTTGGCAAAGATCAAGAAGAAGGATCAACAAGCCCTCACCCTCATCCATCAATGTCTAGATGATTCAATGTTTGAGAAGGTGGTCGGTGAAACCACTTCAAAGGATGCATGGGAGATTTTGCAAAGTTCCTTTCAAGGAATTGGTAAGGTAAAAAAGATTCGACTCTAATCATTGTGAGGTGATTTTGAATCTTTGCACATGAAGGAACCTGAATCAATCTCGGATTATTGTTCACGATTGAAGGCCATTGTGAATCAAATGAAGAGATATGGAGATCAAGTTGAAGATGTTCGAGTAGTAGAGAATATTCTTCGTTCCTTGAACCCAAAGTTAGATTATGTGGTTTGTGTCATTGAGGAGTCTAAAAATCTAGACTCTTTGACACTTGAACAACTAGAGGGCTCTTTACAAGCTCACGAAGACAAGATCAAGAAGAGGTAAGAAGAAACTTTGGAGCAAGCACTTAAAGCAAGGGTTGTGCTAAAAGATGATGATGGAGAAATTAGACCAGACGATATAGAAGGTCAACCATAGAAGAAGTAGAAGGTCAACAATAGAAGAAACAGAAAGTAGAAGACATGACATCATCACAGACGATATGTCTTTATAGATAATATGACTCCATCATAGAAGATTTGACGTCATCACAGATGATATGTTTTTACAGACGATATGACATCATCTTAGACGATATAAAATCATCACAGACGATACTATCTATACTCCTGAACATCTCCACTTATAAGGACCATGACTTTCCACTCCAATGTCTAAAATTCTCATACTATATACCATTGGAAAGATAAAGGAAAGATCTACAACTTTCTAGAAGACAAATTTGCCTAAATCTATCTAGATTAATCCAGAGTTTCTCCTGAATTCATAACACAATTTTTACCTTCATCGCCCCTATGTACTGCACCTAGTTCTCAACTTCATAACAAATTTTGAGATTCTTAAAGATAACATTTAAATTTTATGTCTTCATAAGAAATGTATCCATATGTTTCTAGTTTAATCCAAATTAAGAATCATCTCGTTTGGATAACTAGAGAAAAAGTTGTGGCTCAAATACTGAAGCATACTCAATGGTCATTTTCTAGATCAACTACACATTTTGTTTCAAAATCTTTCCTTTACACAACTCATACCAAAATCACCTTTTCTACTTCATTTACTCCTCATTCTCAACTCCATTTCAAATCAATATCATCCATAAAGAAAATATAGTCCATGATTAATCATGAACACTAATAACAGAACATACACATATTCAACTTCATTTTCGCTTTCATTTTACTTCTAACTTTCACCTTAATTCTTCTCATTTCATAATCTCTTATCCACCAAAAACACCAAAGCAAAAACATGCATCCATCCACATTTCTCCTTCACTACTTTAATCTTGTCTATCATTTCTAATTCAAAAATTTTTATTCATTTGTTCATTACTCATGACTAATCACCAAAATTTCTCATTTAATAGCTCTAATCTTCTAAGAAAAGTTCGGGTTCCAACGACAATGATATGTCAAAGCAAACATAATATCTTAAATGGCATCATAAAGAATATGCAATACTTAAAAACCTCAACACTTCATTTCATTCATTGACAAAAGTTTACACTGTATTAATTAAAACAAATATTTACAATCCTTATATAAAAGTTCTATATGACAAAGAAACTACAAAATACAAACTATAACTCCTATGATGTCAGCTGATAGACCTTTGAGCTATATTTTAATCTGAAATGTTCCTCTAGACAAATCTTAGGAACTAGGCCTCTTATCTAGTACCTGAAAAGTCACATTACAATTTTTGATGAGTTTTGCGAACTTAATAAGTGAACCATTATTGATGATCTCACCCATGTCAAATACACAATATCACACATTTCACATACATTCTTTCAGAATATGAATAATCCAAACAATCACATTATCATGGAACATCATTTTATCACAATTTCAGAAAAGATTTCATAATCATATATATATATATATAAATGCAGATACATATGAGACTCCAGATTCGTTATTATTTTTTGTGACCGAGTGCCTTTCAGATTCTAATATAGATACTGGCCCATTAGGCTCAATCAAAAACAGAAATCACGGAGTAAAGCTCGACGTGCAGAATTCTGAGCTTAAAGCTCTTTTAGACTGGCTACTCTGATCACAAAGCCTATATTTGAACATGCATTTTATGAAATGCATCAAATAACAGAATATGTCATATATTACATTCACTTATATTGCATAGATAGAATCTCATATTCATCGGACCTTAGTCCGTCATTTAGCTTTCTTTGAGTATTTCAGATATCATTCAGAATTCAAATGCAAACAGATATCATTCAAATTTCAAATGCAAACAGAACACTTCCAATAAATTCCTGAATATCAAACTCATCGGACATTAAAGTCCAGAATTCACAAACAAATCATAAACAATTCAATAATTAGATGTTAAACAGAATAAATCAATTATAAGAAGATTATCTAGGTTGACTCATAGTACGCTCCAATATACTATTACCTGGATAGTCTGGCAATGCCTGACTGGAGTCTGACCTAAGCATCCAAAATCAGACAATTCACATTACAAATTCGATCGATCAAATACTTATTCATTTGTGCACATATATACATATGTCATGTTCAATGCATGCTCAATGACTATTCCAGGTATATTTCCTTAATTCACATCTTATGATCATTCATACTTCAAAACTTATATATGTCTAATTTGAAATTAGTTTTACACCTCAATAAATTATAATATCATCAATCAATCATTCACCAATGTTATTTTAACATTATATGATTATACAATATCCAAACTCTCATTCATTCTTATAACATCTTCAAATTTTAGACCTGACATTTGGTTAAAAACAATCCATTCTTAATGAATTCAGAAGACCATGAAATTTTGTGGAGAGGAATAGCATGTTTGAGGAGTCTTTGGTCCAAATTTCAAGTCAATTGGAGGTTCAAAGAAGAAGTTATGATCAAAAGAGTGAAAGGTGTTCAAAGCTGTCCAACAGCAGTATACCTTCGTGCACTTCCAGTTGATCCTCCATTATCAAGATTGTGATCGTACACAATCGTGTAATCCCTTAATGACCCATTTTTTCATGATCGTGCCTGTGCTCGATCGTGCACTACCTTTTATTCAAGCTTAATTCTGGCTCTTCTCAAAACAGACCTTCGGGTCAATTTGTCAAGGTCATTTTGATAAGGAAAATGAAAGATTTAGGCAAAAAATCTTCTAAAAAATTCTTCCTTTATTTTTTAAGTTTCTAATGACACCAATTTCATGAAATTTGGTTCAGTATTCTGCAATTTATACCTAAAAGACTACAGATTGTTCTCAAACAGTGACAGAATCCAGAAACTCAACTTCAAGACAAAATTTAAATCTTTTATAAACAGAATTCAAATTCGACTCCTTCATGACAAATATATAAATATGTCCCCAGTTTAATATAAACTTAAAATCATCCTATTTGGATGTCTACAGATCAAGTTATGTCCAAAATACCAATACATGTTCAGTGAAAGCACTACAACTAACATATTCTAGCAATTCTTCTTCACCAATATCACATGCATTTCAGTCCAATTCAAACATTATTCTCATATCATTTTACATGCCACAAAACTCAGATTGCTACTTACCTATTAGGCTTTCAATTTAGCTCAAAACTCCAACTTATTCTAGTCCTCCCAAGCAAGCAAAAATCAACGCAAACTTATAATCACATTCAGCTAGTTTTTTAGCAATTTGGTGAGGGATATACATATGGGTTTCATGCAACAAATTGGCTAGGGTTCAAACAAGAGTATAGAGAAAGAGCTTGATAAGTGCATATTTGTCTAATATTTATGTTTTAATTATTCTTTTTTATTCCTCTTATTGATTTAATTATTGGGACTTAATTTGATTTAATATTTCCT
>JAOTAX010000008.1:23752970-23765561 GCA_025629825.1 Erythroxylum guanchezii | reverse complement strand
ATTTTCATTACAAAACTGTAACTGGAAGAAAATTAAGTTACATGTAAATACACTTGCTTTTCAGGGCACTATATTTACATAACTCCAACAATACATGTACATGATTGAATATGTATATGATTGATCAACTTAGTAATGGGTAAAATATGTGTGTATTGCATGAATGAAGAAACACAAATTGATCATCAGTATCCAGACATTGCCAGGTTATCAAGGCAATAGCTTATCTAGAGCGTACTATGAGTTAACCTAAATGTTTTCTCACTATGATTGATTTGTTTCTATTTAAATTTCAGTTATTGAATTGTTACTTATGTGATTGTGATAATTCCGAGCATTGTTGGTCCGAGGAGTTTGATATTTAGGAATGTATTGGAAGTGCTTGCAAATTGTATATGTAATACTAAATGTGTACTCAACTGAATGTGGAATGTCGGACTCAGATCCGAAGAATGTGATAAATAACATGAGCACATTGAATGAAAAGTATTGATAGCATATTATGTGAATTGGTGTATTCCATTACATTGATATGCATTATCAGATAAAGGAGTTGTAACTGGAGTGACCAACGTGAAAAAGAGCTTTAAGCCCATGATGTGCATAAAGAGCCGCAGGCTCAGATATTAATGAGCCCGGTATCTACAAAGGGTATAGGACAGTAAATGAAATGAGTCCGGTATCCACAAAGGGTACGAGACAGTAAATAAAATGAGCCCAGTGTCCACAACGGATACGGGACAGTAAATAGGCACTCGGTCATAACAAAGTAAAATGAAAGTGCAATCACATATGCATTTGCTTTTATAATTTTACATGTATTGTGTGAATGATTGCAATGAATTACTGAATTATTTTAATATAGTGATATGCAATGTTGTGTACCTGTTATACTTGTTAAAATGTGATGAAAGGTGATGTTGTATACAAAATTGGATATTGTGATATACTTGTGAATTTGGTTTCATACCTATGATGTTTGTGTTCTGACTTGAGTGAGCACATCGATGATGGTTCACTCACTGAGTTCACAAACTCATCAAAATTGCAACGTTGATTTTCAGGTACAAGGGAGACCTAACTTCTGAGGTAATCTAGTAGAAGTTTAGTACTGCCAATTTTTAGGAACAAGAATGGCTCAAAGGTCTGGTCATCTATTGTGTTTATTTACTTTTCTCATTTCATGTATAAGATTTTGTAAAAGAGCAGTAAACTCTTAGATGTTTTTGGTAATGTAAATTTATGGATTATGAAGTGTAATGCTACAATGTAAGTTATGTTTATGAATGAAATGGGAAAAGTTGATCTTTTGAATACTTGTGTTATGTGTGATACCATAATAAGTCATGTGACCGTTCTAAGGTGCCATTTTCATAGGGTATGTCCTTGAATATCCTCTAGATGTTCGGCATATGCTCTATGGAAGTGGTACACGTATCAAGCAAGCTACTTGTCAATTTGCTAGAGGAAGGACTCTAACGATGTAGCTTGTTACCATGACTGCTCGTAAGTTGTAGTGTATACAGAAGGCTGTTGAGGCACATCGTGTGGGACACTGCTTTGCACCATCCATACCAAGTGAGTCACAATCTTGCCAAAGAATATGCAGATGACTAAGCGCACTAGGGGTGAGTGCACTTAAGCTTTATTGTTATGTAATACGTTTTCTATTAAGCACATTATGTTATTATGTCTGGTGGAAGTGACGTAACTATTACTAAGATGAGATGACAAATTGCTATATATGTAGAAACTCTTTTAACTTTCCTTTAAGGCTTAATATATTCAATTTTTTCAAAAACAAAAATTCTTCAGTACTCATCATTTTACATCAGACACAAATTTTGCCACCATTTTATTAGTTTCCACTAGCAACCATCCTTTTATAGTGTTTTTGGAGAGAGAAATAACTTGGTACTCATTTCATTTTTCTTTAGGGTTGTTATGAGTATTATCATATCCATGTTCCCTATATGTCAGCCTCTCTCAGTATTGCTCAATCAATAACTTCGGTTTGATATTATATTAGAAAATTTATGTTATACAACATCAACTACTAATATTGTCTTCTAATGGAGCTTCTAGTTTTGGAACTTCGGACAAAAAAAAAAAGAAGACAAAAGTTTTGGGTTTTATTAGGTTTGCATCAATGCAAGGAAAAGGGCTTAGCTTTGTGCATTATTGCTCTGCAATGACTTCTTCTTCGCATCATCTTTAAGCTACATAGAGGGTTTATGGTTTCTAGAGTTTCATTTTTATATTTGCGGGATGTGAGAGAGCAAAAGAGTATATTGGTTTTGGAGGCTGCTTACCTAAAGATGTCATAAATTTAGTGTCAAATCAAGTACAGAGATGGCTTTTTGAGATTCCCATCGCCTTGTTTCCTTATATGATGTCTCCATCTATTAGAGAATCAACCCCTTCTTCATCATCATCTTCATCTTCTGGTACTAGAATTAGCCCTACTGTTCTTTTTGTTATGATGATTCTTGTTATCCTTTTTTCATCTCTAGTTTGCTCCACTTACTTGTTAGATTCCTTATAAATCACCCTTCATCCTCGACTGAATCTCAATCTAATAGGTACCCAAAATTCATGTCTGCTGTAAAATGGTGAGTATTGAAGAATTTGCTAAAGGTTAAAGCAGTTAGTTTTATAATTGTGGGACCTAATTACATGTAAAAATAAGAATGCCTTGTTAAAAAGTATTTGGTTCCATTGATGTGCAAAGTTTAATAAAAAAAAAGTCGTGTAGTATATAACGTGACATTTAACTGATAGATGGTAAACCCCGTTAGATTTTCCATACTCATGGGGTCTGTTTTAAATATTTTCTAAGTGTTGAGGTTTAAATTGAACGCTTTGAAATGTTAGGATTCAAATTGAATGCTCCGAAACGTCAGGTTCAACTTATATTCTAATGTAAATATTAGGGTTTAAATTACACTTTTGGCCACCAAAAATATTTGGATGCGTCTTTTCTAGATGCCTAAATTGGGTCCAGAGATTTCTGGGCTTGATTAATTTAGAGTGAAACATTATAATTTGTTCAATTAAAGGCTAAATGTTCAAGAGTCTGCTCAATATTAGGCAATTTTGGACATAAATTAGAGTGTGTCATGCATGCACCGTTACTATGTATAAAAAATGTTTGTGAAGAGCCAGGTGGAATTTAAATGCCACGTTAAATATGCATATTGAACGGTAATTACCTGTTTTTATAGAATACAAAACCAATTTTTACAAAACCCCTAATTTAACTTTAATCCCTAAATATTCACCATCTCTGTCTTGCCTCCATGCATCATAATCGTCAACCAATCCACCTTCTAGTCTTTGTTTAAGGGGTTGTGTTGCCTCCTTCACGCATCATCTAGCCAATCCAACTTCTTGTTTCTCTCCTGCAATCGCCAAATATGTTTCATCTACTTATTATTTTGTTCTTTTATGTATTAAATTTCAACGTAGATATGCTACACCTTGACAATATTGTCCCTAATAGGTTTTCTAGAGATGAATGCCCCCTAAGTAAGATTTGTGATGGACCAACCTCCTTTAATTTTGTAGCCATGATCTTTAAAATTACTATATATATATATAGATATATAGATATATATATTGTGTGCAATAGGAAATAAGGAGAAAACCATTCATCGAATCTGGATTTTTAGTTTTACGGATAAAGAAAATGTGTGTTATATTCGTTCATATTTCTACTTCTAAGATATTATAGGATTGTCTATAGTAGTTGTTTCAAAGTAATAAGCCTCACCACATATTCGTCCTAAGGATGGACGAAGATGATCGGAGGATACCAAAGGTATAATATAGAGGTTTTCTACAATGACATCCAATACTATACGTTTATATGAGTTAGCATAATAGAATTTTTAACCTTTAGTGGAAAGAGATTAAGGGATTGGATCTTTAAGTGTGAAAAATGACCAAACACTTAACTACTTTTACTAAAATATTTTCAGCTCAAAATACTTTTACCAGTTACATTTTTCCAACAATAATCCTAAACCGAGACTAAGTCAAACAAAATCTATACTACATATATGAAATCAAGAAACAAATAGGGTTATAGTTCCAAAAGTTCATTCATCATATGGTCCTTTATATACAAACACATTAATTTTAAAATTCTTAAGAAAAATTGTCAAAGTGATTACATTCCCAAATTTAGCTGATCTATGACTTTTAAACTTGCATATTGTAGCATATGTTTATTTTTGTCTTTGAACACAATTAAGTTAAATGCAGCAACATTGCCAAGCTATCCTCCAGGGACTAATGGAGCTTTTGGAAAATTAACAAATTAGATCTGAATGTATTAGGGAAAGGCCTGTTAAAGAGAGGTAAATAATATGTGGAAAAATCGTATCTCTACAGAAAAAGAATAATGTAGGCTTCCTTTTAAGATCCACCATGGAGCTCTAGGAAGTAGACTATAAGACAAACCATCTCCTCTTTTGCAACTTAAATTGTTAACTTGTTAACTTTGAAAAATAAGTTAACTATTTAACTTATTAATAGTAAGTTATTAAAGCATCATGTTAGCAGTTATATGAGATCATTTAGTTAGATCACAGGAGGATTTGACAATCATTCTCTAGCAATTTTCACAGCCATATACGGATGACATAATCAAAAGATTATCCTTATGATTACGGTAAACCTTACTAAATATCCTTATGATTAAGGTAAACATTATATAAAATCTACTATGATGTTAGAGCATACTTAGTTTGAATAGGTAGCAGTTGAAGTAAAGTAGGGAAAGCCATTTTTCTTATACTTGTTCTTTTAACATATTTTGCATTCCTTACATACTGATATAAATCCCTTTATGACTTATGAAAAAAAAAACTTAACTTCATACACATACTTAACCAACCTGAATTAGTTGCTTGATGGAATTATTATGAATATATTAAGCATCATGTGTTATGCTTTAATTTCTCACTTTGAATTTATTACCATTCTAACTTTGTCTCTTTCTTTTTGTGGGGTAGGTCATTACAGTTTGGCATAATGGCATTTGATGAGGTTATTCTGAGGTTTCACCATGTGGGATGTTTCGTTAATGTGGCTTATAATCTTAGGTATGAAGGTGGTTTTGTAGATTAAATTGAATTTGATCCTGACTTACTCAACTACTTTGAACTAGTTATCTTATTCCTAGTTTTGATCTGTCTAATAGTTTGAAGGTTGTATAAGATGATGCTAGTGTGTTAGATATGGTTAGTGAGATGATGGTTACAGGTAGTATTGATATTTATATTGAACATGGTGTAGATATCCCTGTTGAAATGATTGAGGATGAACATAATGAGCCTAATCAGGTTAATGTAGTGAAGATAATGGTGAGGATGTTAATAATGTAGGGTTTGGAGGTAATGTTGGTAATAATGATGAAAATGTTAAGAATGTAGAAAATTTAAATGATGTCTCAAATGTTGATGATGGATATACTGGAGATGATGCAAATGTGGAGCATGAAAATGGTGAAGAGGATTTAGAGGAAGGAGATGAACACGATGAAAATGACGGAGATGATGGAGACCATGAAGATGATGCAAGTGATGAAAATGATGGAGATGATGAAGAGTTAGTTTTTTTTTTAATAATATGACAGTGATGAATATGGGCAACTTGTTAGTGATATAGATGACATGGTGGATGATGAAACTGCATTTGTGATAGGGATATACACAAAATAGCTTTGTAAGTTCAATTACATTTAGACACTATAAAGGAGATTAGCAGATCTTTTTATATAGCATGGTAAACCTATGAATTAAGGGGAAAAAAAAGAGTAATTTTGCTATTATCAAGATAACACCAGAAAAATTCACTTATAATCTTAAAAAATCAAAAGGATACACAAGATGTACATTTTTAATACAATTGCATTTAGACACTGTTCTAGTACATCAAACCATTTCTAGGTAAGGCTTTAAATATACAATTATTGCCTGACTTGGCTTCATTATTTAGTCTACCAAATATAAGCCAAACTAGTAAACAAAAGCTTAAACAGGCTACAAATTTCCAACACTTTGTTTAATGTCTTTCATTAATACTCCTCATGGCATATAACTCATTCTACAACTTTAAATTTTCTGCAATAATTTCAACTTTGAAAACATGTACAACATTTTCCCTTAACTCTACCACTTCAGCCTTTAATACAATAGTTTGATGGTATAACATCTTCTCTCTAATTTTTAGCTCTAAAATAACCTGTCTTGCTCTTGGACAAAATCTTTGATCATGCCATTCATGAAATCGACAGATATTTTCACTCTACCATAAAACAAAAAAGAGCGTTTCTTAATGAAAAATATGAACATATTTATATAAAACAACATCAAAATGAACTAAATTACTGAAAACAGTCAACAGCCATAATACCTTCTTCTTGGATTTTCATCAGTCTAGGGAGTCCATCTAGGTGCTTTCAAGTTATAGTAACAATATTTAGTCTCTCCATCATAGTCCTATTCAACTGGGTTAGTTGAAGAAATCAGCTTCTATGGCCTTGAATCAAGGTTAGAACGCATTCCTCTACTGTCAAAGATGAAAATTTTAAAAATTTCCAGTTAACCCTTCATTACAACCAAAGAAAACAACAAATTGAATCCTATAATCAACCTCATTATCTTGAAGAACTACTAATTGAGCTCATTCTCAAGTATTCCGTAGCTATTGTTTGAGACAAATTCAAGAAAGGTGAAATGCAAACCCTAAAGTCAAAGTCAAAAATTGAAGCATAACACATGATGCGTAACAAATTCATATGGTTTTACTATGAAGTTAAAAGGAATCAAAGGAGTAAAAATAGAGGGGAGGATGAGTTATTACCAACTTGGTCCTTCAATGAGAATACAAGTACATCATTACCTTCCAGTACCTATTCAAAATTCAATCATGAACTGAGTTACTACTCACTATCCACATAAGTAATACCAGTACGCTCTCCAAACCAAATAAACTCATATAATCAATACTAGAAAATACACAACAACAAAACATTAATTTAAAAACAAAAGCAACAAAGTTTAAAGTATACAACATTTTGGTCTCTAATATAACAACCCCGATGCCAATAACATTTAAAAGACCATTATTACCCAGATTTAAAACTCCATAATCACTTCAACCATAAGATGTAATAAATCCTTCTTTATGTCAAAGGAAAGTATACACCACTGTCAATAACCCAAATTGACTTATCATAAGCAACAATAATCATATCTTCATTATAGACAAACAATGTGAAAAGTAAAAATCACAAGAACTAATCCATAAAATAATTCACTATAAAATCAATGACTACAACAAAATGAGTTTTCTACTAGTTCAAGAGTTTACAATAATAAATATTCGTTAACAAGAGTGACAAATATATATATCAAAAATTCAAATATACCATAAAGACTTTTTTATATTATGACAATTCTTTCATTGTTTTATGACAATTCTTCTTTTGTACTGCCAATGTTAACTGTTTCTCTACACCACACCAAAGAGAGACGACAACGTTAAACACCTCTCTTATACTATAACTTTAATAGTCTCTACAAAAGCTCCTCTTTCACACTAAAGAAGAAGTTGACAGCAAGCACTCACAAAGATGAAGACAATAATCACATCTAAACCCGAAATAGAAAGAAATAAAACGGTGACACACTAGTTGCAAATCTAAACAAGATGGGAAGAAGAAAGTGATGGCCAACCCCCTACATGACAAAATCAAAAGAAGAGAGAGACAAATGTAATAGTCACAACACACATAAGATAAAGGAGGGAAAAAAAACAAAATAACCAAAATAACTCTATGACTCAACAAAATCACATACAAAAACCTTGAAAGGTGAAAGAAGGTAGGTATCTTGGCCTCGGCAGCCCTCCTATGTCCAGTCCATGTTCTCCCAGCTGAACCCCAGTTGTTTTCCATGACTAATTTAGGGTTCCGATGATTTTCTTTATTTTTTCAATTCAGTAAATTCACATAAGCCACGTTTGTTATTAACATAGCATATAAAGACTAATTGGCCTGTTCATAATGGCACGTATATGACACACCTTAATTTTTGTCCAAAATTGTCTAATATTGAGCAGATTCGAAAATATTTAACCATTGATTGAGCAGACTCGAGAACATTTAATCCTTAATTGAGCAAATTATAATGTTTAATTAAACCAAAAAACCTCTGCCCCAATTTGGGCATTTAGCATTTAAATGGTGAAAGAACATTACTATCTCACACGTTTATCCTCTTAAAAATAAGAAATAAAAAAAGTAAGGTATCTTCTTTCCACAGACTTGATTCTATATTTGCAATTATGTACAATTAGAGTTAGTTCCGTCTGATTTTGATGGGCTGGACGTCATTGTTTGGATCCATGAGTTCGATGATCGTAACTAGGGAATACCTGCAAAACAATAGAAGGCTCACCGGGGGTTGATTTCCGATAGGCCCCTCCAACGCTCAAGTTAGTCTTTTTGTGTAGGTTTTGGTAGCTATGAATAGAAAACAACAGGGCTCTAATGTCGTACCTATATCATGGCAAAGTAGTACCTTATATAAGGAATAGATGCTACGTTTAGGTTTTTACGTAGGTCTTTACGTATGCATGGGAGGTTACCACCTGCGAATGGGCCGTGGATTCGTAGACCTGGACCTGGGCCTAGTATAGCCGACCTAACTAAGAGTGATTCTATATTTGCAATTATGTACAATTAGAGTTATCCTTGCATTCTTTATTTGAAGGTATCTGGATCAAAAGCTAAAATTTTTGGTCACATGCATTCCTCTTATATTTAGGACACGCATCATTCTTTCATTGATGACTCTGAGATCTTTTTTTTTTTGGTAAATATGGCTCTGAGATCTTTGTTGACTATAGTATGTAGCAATTGATGCCAGGATGGATTTCAAGAAGGTTAGGTATAACATAGTATTTCTCTCGTAAAATAATTGTTGTCAACAAGGATTTGAAGATAATTGGCATTGCTCCTGCACCAAAGGGAAATACACCTCACAATTTCAGGTATTGCTTCTTCTGGATCTGAATTTCCCTTAGTATGTTGATGGTACAGCCCACACTGGATAAGATTATTCGGGGTGTAAGCATTTCATTGACACTCCATTGTCAATCTTGCCAAATAAAAATACTAACGTACTTAGGCTTAAGCGCCCCATATTTGGTTTGATTGGTTTGTTATACACATGATAGTTACATTGTGCTTCTATTTGTAAGAGTCGAAAATTGCTTTGCATCAGACACTAGATCTATGTAGAAATATCAAACTATAAGTAAAGTTAAGCTACTGAGTGGTGGAAGTGAATTTGAAAAAAGGCTGTTCTTTGAAAATAATTATGTTCTTTTCACACAACAATGAATTGCAATTCCTAATTTACGAGTCTTGCCGAACTATGTAGGCTATCGAAAAAAATCTCATGCTCACTAATGCTAATGGCCTTGGAGTTTTTATCGAAAGTCAATTGGTATTCCGAAATGACAGAAGAAACTCCATTTTTATAAACTAGGAAAATAGCTCTTACAAAGAAAGTTTGCCTTATCCATGCATGGTGGAAAGGAGTAATGGAAGTGGTTCTTTTAAAAAATACTACAACAAAAGGATCAATTCTACATCTAAGTGAAAATTGCAATTTGAGTTCAATTGAAGAAAATGTAACTCAATTTAGTATTTGTCTACATACTCACTAGGCTATTAATAGCGCCAATTTCTTATGACATTTTGTCATATTTTTACGGTGAAAAGCAGAGGAATACCCCATATTTTAATTGCCAGTAAAATAGCATTTTGGGAACTTTGTTTCTTCTTATGCCTAATCGAGTGGGAATGACCTATTAGCCTTTGAGTTCGATGCTAATAATATGCTTTAATATGTAATACTTCGAAAGGTGATTTCCAATCCACTTACGTGATTAATTCAAATTTAATGTTTATATAAAATAAATTCTTATTATAAAATTTGTTAATAAACTAAATATCGTCCACTAAGTCGGGACTGGAGACTTCTACAGATTTGGTCCAATAGAAGCCCATAGACGTAGTTGATAAGATCTCAACCAAGCAAACATGCGCGCGGCCCACCATTGCTACTTTGCGTCGACGCTCAAACCCAATAGATGACGAGACTCATCTCTCGTTAAATTGGGTTGGATAAGCAATATTTAATTATGTGCTAATGATTAATCTATTGAGAAATTAAGGCGAGATTCAATTTCGGATGTAGTAGAATAATTATGAAATTTTTTATTTTATTTTATAAAAGTCAAGATTGCATAAATTTTATAAAATGCTTAATGTATAAATCATAATAAAGCATTAATTGTAATTCGTATTCTATTCTGAAATTTAATCTTGTTTTTGTTTCCTTAGAATATTTTCTAAAATCGGCTCATCTCAATCACTACAAGTGTTTGACTTCTAACAATATTTACAAAACTTGTTGAGAGTTTTCTATGACTATTGTAGAAATTGTTAAGTAAGGAGTGCTAGTTAACATATTTGGAGTTTAAGTCTATTCACAATAAATTTTGAGTATTTTAGTAAGTTAATTCTAATTTTAATTAAAATTTAACTAGAATTATAATTAAATATAATTAAATATCAATTATTTTCAAATAAGATCTAACATTCTGTATTAATTTTTATTTATTAAATATCTCATATTTAATCAAAAAATTCAAATTTTATTCCAAGTTGATTAAAATATTTTTCTCTATTTAACCCTTTTTTTATGTGACCTATTAGGTTCTCAAATTTGTTGACAATGGATTTAATTATAATCCTAAAGCATATTTAGGATTAGATAAATTAAATTCTTTCAATTTATCTTTAATTCTTTAATTAAACAATATATATCCATAAATTAAGATTACCATCTAGTAATTTATCATATCACCTAAATATTTAAGAATGTCAAAATAATTTTAAATAACATTTATGTATATGATTTTTTCATATAATTTAATCATTTCATCATACAATATTTTGAATTGACATAGAACATAAAAATAATATCTACTATATTTAAGTCTAATCATTTTTTTCAATTCAGTAACTTTATAAATAAAAAATGACATGTACAATCAAGAGATTCGTAAGAATGCGATCTCTATTCTATACAAATGAGACCTAACATGTTAGCATAAGGGACCTATAATTGCTCCCTATGCGAACACAACCAAGCAACATCCTAAGCTTTATCATACCACTAGATGGCCATATCAAGGAGTATCTTACCAAAATACAATAATTTTCAGCAGTAGGTATTACAACCGAAACTATTCAAGATTTACTTCAACACTTTTCCAGATAGTTACACATTAGGAACACATTCTTTACCTATTTGCAAAGAATTACACATTAGTTCTTTATTATTAGTAATTGATTCAATTAATGATATTTATACAATATTTAACAAAGTATTATTCTACCTTTGAGAAGGATTTTTTAAATCAATACTAATCAAAAACAATCATATTGGTTCTCCATCATTAGTAATCGATTCAATTAATAACATTTATAAAATATGCCACAAAGTGTCATTTTACCCAAAAAAAAATTCTTAAATTAATATTAATTGAGAACAATGAAACGTTCTCCCTATTCACTTTAAGGTAATGAATCATATATTAATTACTCAACTACCTCCACATAATTCATGTCATATTTAATAATTTTCAACTGAGTTATCCTTGACTAGAATAAGTCATGAGCAGTATCAAAATATAACAATTTCTATATAATATAACTTTGAAAATCTCAAGTCAAAAGATCACTCATACAATTACCAAAATAAAAATTTCCATAAATATACAAATAATATTTCAAATGGACTTCTCATATAGAGTTAGTTCAGTAAACTTATTCTCTAAAAAAAAACCCACATTTGTTTAAGTATTTTCATATTTTAGTTTATGAAATCAACTACTTTTTTCATAAAAAAGAAACTTAATTTATGCTATTTTTTTACGCTATATTAATATCTTGTTTTAATATAACAATGATTATAAACAATTTAAGAATAATGCATAATTATAATCCTATCATAAATTCATTTGCATTGTATACTAAATTACAACTATCTAATTGACCGTAGAGCTTAAACTAATTTATAATATATATCTATTATATAGACTTTATCGTATATATCTAAATATACATAAAATAAATAATATTTTTAAATTATTTTATCTTTTTTAACTTAAATTATTTTATCATTAAACTATAACTAATTAATTAATCGTAAAATACAAACCAACATAGTGATTGCTTATCACATTCGTAAATTAAGGCGGTACAACTATTGCAATGTTATGAATACCGTACCAGGCTCGGTACTGGATTGAGCTATGGAACAGAACTGTACCGGTACCGGTCAGTACCGGGTACCGTTTCGGGAAATTTTTAAATTTATAAAATAGTCTCTAAAATTTTTAAAAATTGCAAAATAGTCCATATTGATATATTATACAGTTGTATTGTATACTTTACTAGTTTACTATTTACATCAACCATGCTTTCAAAAATCTTAATAATAA
>JAOTAX010000008.1:23681704-23752870 GCA_025629825.1 Erythroxylum guanchezii | reverse complement strand
GGGGGGTTGGGAAAAATAAATTTTTTGCACTTTAGTTCTTAGAGTTTCGGAAAATTCCAAAATTGCCCGAAATTTTTCGGAATGTTGGGTACCGGCCGGTACCTTACGGAAAACCCCGGTACCGACCGG
The DNA here is from genome assembly GCA_025629825.1 of Erythroxylum guanchezii. Lineage (NCBI taxonomy): Eukaryota > Viridiplantae > Streptophyta > Magnoliopsida > Malpighiales > Erythroxylaceae > Erythroxylum > Erythroxylum guanchezii. The sequence continues at coordinate 23,752,741 of JAOTAX010000008.1, read as the reverse complement.
TATTTATGATCGATACCGAGGGTGAGTTCTGAATTCCGTTCTCCGGCCGGAACGAAACGAAATTCGGAACTCTGACTATTAGTATACTTTTACTATCTTGGTTCAAAAATTAATAATAATGCTTTGCCAAATTCTCCATGTAATTATATTAATTTTATCAACTGCACCAAACCACCCATTCAATAAACACAACTCTCCTCAATTAGTTTCGACTAAGGCCTCGTTTGGTTACCTACTAATCAGCTATTTTTTTAGTTGATCGGTTGTTTTCAGCTGTTTGACTCTTTAAACAGCTAATAAAGTTATTTGGAGAATAGTTCTTTCATCGGCTGATTGAAGATAAACAACCAAAAATGAAAGAGCTCCTATATAGGAGCATTTTCATCCAACAGCTAAAATTTTAACTATCAAAAGCCAATTGTACCCTTTAAATTCTATTACTAAGTTGTATAATATTTTTCTATTTAAATTGTATTATTGATTAAGTTACAATTAAGTATCACATGCGTCATATTTTTGTTAGTTCTAATATACAATAATTTCTAGTACATAGGACAACTTAGTTGAGGTTTCTAGATACCTACGTTTTAGGAACAATATTTGTTCTTATAATTGTTTTATGTAATTATAGGTTAGAAATAAAATGTTGACCTTAATCAAAAATGAAAATAGAAAGAGTTGCATAAATTTCTTATAGATGGTGAAATAATATAGGTGAATATGATATCTCTAAAATCTAAATTCTTATAAGAATATTCAGCGAAATATTAAGATATATAATATTCATACCTTTATAATTTTTTTAAAATCATGTCCTTATAAGTCATTTTACACATAAACAGCTAATACTAAATAGATAATTTTACCAAACATTTCTAGCAAATGGCTAATATAATCTGTCAATTAAATCAACTGATATAATTAACTGTTAGCTAATAATTAATAGAATAAACTAACAACTAATGCAATCAACCACCGACTATTGTGAAACGCCTAAGAAAGCGAGACGATCACATCCATAGGTGCATGTCCGGGTTTAATTGCATAGGACGAGATGATTAAAAAAAAAACCGAATTATTTTATCAAATCAAACATCTAGGTGTAGACTGTAGAGCTCTATGTCAGGCATATTCTTGTACTATGCTTCTTTTAGTTTTTCAAAGCGGCGAAGACAGAGAGATTGAAATCTGAATAGTCCCTATAGACTCTAACAGTAGGGCCTTGTGAGTTTCATATTAGCTGTATCGAGAAATGGTGCGGTGCGGGGCAGCGCAGCGCAGCGAAGACTGAAAACACGGGCAGCCCCAACAAGTTTAGACCTGTATATGGATAAATGTCTGAAAACTAGGAAGCCAGAAAGAGACATCGTAATTCAAAATTGTTGCCAAACATGGGTTGGCGTATGATGGCGGAGGAAAATACACCACACGCATAAATGTTTGATGTAACACATGCATGTGTCCTGATGCTGTACCTACGAAATTGGCTGTGCTCTGTGCAAGCCAATTATTTACGTTATTCCTTCCTCCGACATGTATTGTCATGCCAAAGCTAAAGAAGAAAACTTTCATGTGTGTGTTCTGCGCGACCTAATTATTCACGTTATTCCTTCAACATGTACTGTCCTGCCAAAGCTAAAGGAGAAAACTTTCATTTCTGTGTTCTGTGCAAGCTAATTATTCACGTTATTCCTTCCTCCAACATGTACTGTCATGCCAAGCTAAAAGGGCGAAAACCTTCATGTCCACGGTTTTATATTTTTTGGATGGGGAGTGTGATTCTTGCATTCCAGTTTCCGTTTGTCGTTTGATGTGATATCTGAAGTTCCGAGTCTGAAGTTTTCCCTATTACAACAAGTAATCGAGCTCGCCCATGTAAAAATAAAAATTAGAATAAATATTTATTGGAATTTAATTATTATAAAATAAATTAAACTATATTTTAAACATTAGAATTTGTTTTTTTTTAAACTTAAATTTATCTATTTTTGATAAATAAATATCATTTAAAAATACCATGAAATTCTATCCCTAAATATTCAATATTTTATTATACAAATTTAATTTTCTTTTTACTTAAAATTAGTGCTTTACGTTGACATCTAGTGAGACCTTTTTTTTATCTTTTTAAAATAATCTCCTTTATCTTTATCTGAAAATATAATAATGTCATCAATATAGACTAATGTAAATTTTTCTAATCCTTATGAATTGTTATCCATAAATCCTTGATAAATACTAGAGACTTGTTTTAATCCAAAAGATAATACGTTCTATTGATAATGTTTTTGTAGTGAACAAGTAAAGGTTGTTAATAATTTGGTATTTTTATGTAGTTTTAATTGTCAATAACCTAAATTTGCATTGAGTGTAGTAAGCCAATGGTATCCTTTTAGTATACTAATAATACAATCTTTTCTAGGTAATTTATATGTATCACTTATAATAGCTTTATTTAATTCTTTATAGTTGATTACCATTCTTCTTTTGTCATATTTTTGTTCGGAATGATTATCTACATAGAAGGTCGTGGATAAATGTTTACTGGTGCTTGATGCTGTTAATTATTTTTGTAATAATTCTGAACATTCATTAATAAATTCTTGTATATCTTGTTGTGTATGTAGAATATTATTTTTAATATTAATTTCTTGTGTAAGAATTTTTAGTTTTATTTCAACGAATTAATTATTAGCATTCTTTTTAGGATCTAGTGATATGATATAAATAATAAGTTGTATGATATAATTTAATTTTATAAAATTTATAGGCTAAAATTCGCTGCACCTTTTCTGATTTAATATATTATTAATATATCTCTTAACTTTTACCAATCATCAATAAATTTTTTATAGTTTTGATTTTATAACACTGGTATCTTTGCTGTCAACTTTTGTTGCAAGCCTTAATTTCGGACTTCAAAACAAAATTTTGTAGTGTTACGTTTAGTATCTCACGTAATGTCATGTAATTTAATCTACGTCGTTTTAGATTTTGTTATAAAATTAAAACTATAAAAAACTTGTCGATAATTTTTAAAAGTCTTAGAGTATATTAATAATATGTCAAACTATGTGGGTTCATTGAAATTAATTCAATTTTATGTTATAATAATGATAAATTATTCAATTAAAAATTATATAATATAAATAAATAATTTATCATATTATTAATATTTATTATATGATTTTATTTTTTACAAATATTAATTATAAATTAATCATATTTTTATCATTCATACGTAATTAAATACAAAACTCAAATTTTTATTTAAAAATGACTTGACAGAATTTTAATATATTATTATTATTATTATGAAAAGTACATAACAGCTAAGTAAGTTTTAAAAAACAAAAAATAGAAATAAATCAGAAAATATCTTTAGGACATCATAATCTTCATCATGCATTGGATATTGTGGAGACTGAAATGGAATGAAGATCAGCCAAGAATCCGGACAAGAGACATTAAAGTTGAAAGAGAAGAGAAAAGAAACGAAAAGCATGGAGAGGTAAAAGGAAACATGAAATAATTGAGGCCATTTATTTTCACTGTTATATTTATATTTATATTTGTATTTATATTTTCAAATTTGGTAAAAATATATTTGATTAAGATTTTGTTTCAATTTTTATTCTTAATTTTCTCACGTTTCTATAATTATTAAGTATATATTGATAATTATTTCATATCAACTACTGATAAAAGTTCAAATATTATAATTTATCTATCCAATAATAAATATTCTTATTTATTATTCATTAATTTTAATTACTTTTAAATTAAAAATTATTTATTGAACATACAAATATTTTCAAAGTTGAAAATTAAAAAATGTTTATTTTAAAAATATTTATTTAAAAATATAAACATTTATTTTGAAATAATAATTTTACTTTTAAAATTATGATATTTATCAATTTTAATAAATAAATTAGATTAATTAAGCAAAACTAAATTTTTATTATTTAATAATAACAAAATTATAAGTAGATGGAAAAAAGAGAGAGATGTATTGTTCCTACTCTATTACGTTGGGTTTGGTTACTGTCTCCGTCGGTGGAGACAGATAACAAAACAAAAAAATCCTATGCCTCGCAGTGTTTGGTTACTGATCCAATTTATTTTTGTTCTGACTCCAGATCACAAAAACATAAATTTTTTGTTCCTTCCAAAACTGTGGAACAAGATTTCTTGTCCCTGTGATAGAAATAAAACACATAAGCAACTTTCAGAAATGCCCCTCCCCCCCACGACGCCGTATGATCACTGCGTCTTATAAACCCAACAAAATCACTTTTCTCTCTAAAACAACTCTTCTTTCTCGCACGCTGCCCTTCTTCCCTCTAGTTCGTCTCGACAGTCAAAGGTAAGTTTTTTTTTATGTTCATTTTCTCCCCTTCTTTGCCTCTCATTTCGCTGTCCTTGTTTGATTCCTTATGCGTTTACTTGATTGTTGTTACTCTCTGGCTTTGTTTTAAGAGTCTATGAGTATGAGAAAGTGGTTTAAGTACATTAGGGGTTTTCTTTGAATTGTTGTGTTAAGAATCTGTTGACTGTGTTTTGGGGTTTCAAGTTTCTCTAGGTTTGCTTTTGGAGAAGGACCTCCTTGGACAATTTATTTTTGGCGGTTTAAGACTATCGGAGTGCTGATCTGGACTTATTTTGAGCTCACCTCATTTGGAGAATTTTGATGTAAACAAAGGAAATAAAAGGTGAGTTGTTTGCCTCGTGAGTCTTGAGCATCAAATTTAGGATTTGATTATGTTGTAGTTTTTATGGAATTTGAGGGATGAAACCCCAGTTTCTATGTTCTGAGGATATGTTTTGAACATTCCAAAGCTTTTGACTACGTAGACTATTGAAGAAATTAAAGCATCTGACTTGTCAAAGCCAAGATTGGAGCGAGCTAGCGTTTGAGCCTTTATTTTGAAGCTCCGATATTGTGGTGAGGACCTTGAAGTTTTTTATTTTAAGGTGCATTTTATTTGTCTTGATGTTGGGGTTCTTAGAACTTTGATATGGATAATTCAAAAAACAAGCAGAATGATCATTTGGGGGTGAATAAGATGGGCAGGAATGTAAGGAAAAGCCCATTGCACCAATTTGGACAACCTTCTCCTACAATGATGCCATAATTAACACCTGGTGACTCAGTTTGGGCAAATACTGCTGAATCTCCTATTTCAGCATACATGCATTACCTTCATAATTCGATGATTGATCCTACCCTTCGAGGAAGTCAAGCTCAACCCCACTTACAACCACATCAATTGCAAACACAATTACCAGGTCAAATTTAACCTCATCCACCATCTTCTGGGATACTTCCTAGTCCACCTTTGCATGCAATACCATCCCCAAGAGTTAATGGCCTTGTACTGCCCATGACTAATTTCCCATCTTCACAAATTAATGGACCTCCTCTTTTACCTTCTCCTACCTCTCAGTTCCTTTTGCCTTCCCCCACACGTTACATGAATTTGTTGTCTCCTCTCCTTATCCATTGCTTTATCCTAGAATTCAGTTTCCTCCACTGTCACCAAAATTTGCATTTTCACCAATGGCTCAATCTGTGATATTAGGTCTTGGTCCTCAACCACCACCTTCTCCTGGCTTTCTTTTTCCGTTATCACCATCAGGGTTTTTCCCATTTCCAGTCCAAGATGGAGGGGTCAATAGTCTCTTGGGAAAGTTATTGTGTTTTGGAGTTCTATGATCTGTGGTGGGTTGGTAACTCTTTCTATGGAGTTTCATCAGCAATTGGGGCAGCTTGTTTTTAGATTTACATGTGTTTCAGCTACAGTCATTTTGTTTCTTGAATAACAAGTGTGTCTTATGGTAGTCATCACATTACTCACACGCTAACACTATTTCTATGTAATATGGTAGTCATTGGGTTTGGAGGGTTTGTAAATATAATTAAAATTTGATGTAGTGTGATATTCTTTTTCTTGGTGTTTTTGCTAATGAAATTTTTAGTTTTTGTTTGTTCTTGTATTGTTGGTTATGTCTTGTTTATGATCATTATATTTTTAATCTTTGTAGACAGTTTTTATTTACAAAAATGGATAACAAGGATCATGATGCTATGTTTAAGTGTCTAACTTTGTTTGAGCTTTGGAATGGGGAATTGGATTTTATGAGAATGGTCATATTTCTATGCTTGTATGTATACACAAAAAAATTGAGTAGGAGTGAAAATGCTAAAGGTAGTAGGGCATTGACAGTACCAACTAGGCAAGCTAATATAGATAGGATTTTGAATGAGGGTGATAGGAATAGCCAGTGGGATTTAAGGATTGACTTAAATGCATTTACACGTTATGTGAAATGCTTCAAGTCCATGGTGGGTTAAGGAATAATGGCAATGTGCTTATTGAAGAAAAAGTTTTAATCTTCCTAAGAATATTAGCACAAAATGAATCTAATAGAGTATTACAAGTTAGGTTTATGAGGTCAAGAGAAACAATAAGTTGGGTCTTCTATAGTGTGTTGAAGGTTATACTAAAGCTTCAACATTTGTTATATGTCAAGCCCATACCAACTCCTGAGGATTGCATAGACAATAGATGGAAATGGTTTAAGGTTAGTAAATTTAATTAGATACAATAAATTGTCTAATTTCACTTTTTTAAAATACTAAATTAGAACTTTTGATTATTGGAATTTTGTTCAAAGGGTTGCCTTGGTACTCTAGATGGGACCTATTTAGAAATAATAGTTTCCCATGCAGACAAACCCAGATACAGAGGTAGGAGAGGAAAAATATGCACTAATGTGTTAAGGTTGTGTGATAAGAACTTAAACTTTGTTTATGTTCTTGCTGGATGGTAGGGTTCAGCATCTGATTCAAGGGTTCGGCATGATGTTGTTACTAGGCCTAATAGACTTCAAGTTCCAAGGGGTATGTAAGATAAGAATTTTCAGAATTTTTCTATTTTTTTAAAAGGTTTGATTAAAAATACAATAGTAATAGTGTCATTTGTTTATTTGAAATTGCAACTTAGTAGATGCTAGCTATACCAATGGTCCTGGCTTTCTTGCATCTTTTAAAGGCACAAGATACCATATTCAAGAGTGGGTAAGAGATGGAAGGGCACCTAGGAACCCAGAAGAGCTCTATAATAAGAGACACCCATCTGCCAGAAACGTGATTGAACGTACATTTGGTTTACTGAAAAAAATATGAAAAATCCTAAGAAATCCATCTTTTTATCTAGCAACCACTCATGTGCTCATAATTCTTGTATGCTGCCTTCTGCACAACTTTATTAGGTTATATATCACTTATGATCCAGTAGAGCTTACTCCTCTTGAAGCTGAGGATATGCCAATTGGGAAAGATGCACCTTTCCCTGAATTTTTTGATCGTGTTGAGACAAGTAATGAATATAGTCAATGGAGAGAGGATTTAGCCAAGAACATGTTTGATGATTGGAGAGGAAACCATTAAATTGTGAACTTTCATTTAGTTAATGTTTTTTTTAATTAAATTGAGGGTTAAATTTGGTTGGCTTTCATTGTAACTGAATTGAGGGTTTGTTTTAATTTCTCTTTATATTGTTGACTTTCATTGTAACTGAATTTGAGAAGACACAATTAAATTTCTGTTTATTTGTTTTATTTGTACATAATTATATGTTTCTTTTAATTTAATATTGTCTTCTTTATTTCAAAAAAAGTTTCAATGTATGTTGGTTAATTAGTTATGGAAATGGTTTGGAATGGTTTAGGGTATGGCATTGCATGGTTTAGGTGTAATGTCAAGAGTTTGGACTTCAGATGAAATAGAAGCACGTGTGACCTTCATGGAGGAGGTAGTTGTTGCTGGTCACAGAGCTGATAATGGGCAATTTAAGCCTGATACTTTCCAATTACTTGCTAGAAGTGGCATTGGCAAGTGGCATATCAAAAATAAGCACAAGAGGTTGAAGGACAAATATTAGACAGCCTTTGACATGTTGTGTTGGACCCCGAATTTTTATTATTATTATTAGGCATGATTTAAATTAATGTTGAGGTTTTGAGGGATTAATATTTGGGATTAATTAGCATGTTAATGTGGTAAGATAATATCACATAAGTTAAGGGAATTGAAGTATTAAAGTAGTATGAGTGTGTAAGGGCAAATTTGGCAAGTCACATAAGTTTAGAAACCTTAAGGCATTGAAGGTGAGGCAAAATGGGAAGAGAAAATTGTTACCTTGCTTTTAAGAAGCCAAAAACGTGATTGAAGAAAACAGAGAAGACAGGAGCACAAGAAAAGAGAAAAAGATGAGAAAGATAAGAGTTATGCTAGGTTTTGATTTTTCTTAGTCTTAAAGAGTGATTTTGAGGTTGTGCAAGAAGGGAAAAAGGTAGAGGAAGATAAGAGTTTTCTTTGGAACCAAACATCTCTTCATTTGGTGAAGGTTTAAGTAAGAACTTTTTAAATGCTTGGGATTTTGGAAGGGTTTTGGTTCATGAAGCTTAGGAAATGCACGGGTTTAAGTATTCTAGAACCAATTTTAGTGATTGTACTTTGAGAGATATTCAATTGAAAACCCTTTTGAAGTTGGGATTTTTGTCTATGAAAAGGGAATCAAGAAAGACAAGATGAGCAAGAGGAGAGGCACATTTGAGCAACATATAAGCAAGAAATTCAAGGTGGGTTACATTTTTGTAATTAAGTAAAGAGCTATTAATGTCTCTTTCAAGAAATGGAAATAAAGTAATTTCAACTACTTCTAAAATGTGCATTTATTGTTCTTTGAATGCTTTGAAAATGTGACGCATATTTGTGTCTATAAATGATGTTTGATTTATGAAAATGATTTTGAAAAGGTATTAAGCTTAAGAAGTCAAGTTTCCAAAATGTGCCTTTTTGGGCAATATGTTTTACAAGGTATGAAATACATGTTATGTGGATTTGTGGTGGTTCCCTAAGTTAAGTCAAGTACACTTTGGCAAAAGGCTTCTCTCGCCTGCCCGCTAGTGGCATGGAGCTCCTTCATGGACTCCCATAAGTTCATGACTATGCAAGACCATTATGTGAAAATGCGTAGTACGTTCTGTTTTTGGATCCACCCGAACCATTTTGATATGCTTATGTGCTCATGATAAGTTGACAAGAGTGATGCATACATAGTTTGCATAAAGTAAAATTTTTGCGATGAAAGTGAGTTTATAAATGATTTTGCTTGTTACTGATTATAAAATTGTTACTCACGGGCTTTTAGCTCACCCCACATCCTCCTCCCCCATATCCAGGTGATGAGCAAGATATTGAGTAGTCAAGGGTTAAGGCATCACTCCAATCTTTGAATATTTTGTATTTGAAGCAAATCTTGTAAACCAAGGCTTTAGTTCCATTTTGAGCAACTCATGATTCATGCATCTTTTGTATTTTGGGAATTTTGGATGTTAATATATTTGCAGCTTGAAATGCCCACTAAAGCTTTATAAAACTCTTATCTTTTGATGCAAATGGAATAAGATTACATTTTTGCTCATAACCTCCTCTCAAGTTTATACATTGCATTTTTAAGTTCGCATAAGGAAAAAGTTCGTGTTAGGACGTCAGGGAAAGATTTGGATTAACCTAGGCTGATTTAGGAAAAAGTGCCTTCTAGAAATTTGTAGGTCTTTCTTCTAGCTTTCTAACGGTTTATAGTAAGGAATTTTTGGACATCGGAGTTCACAGTTATGGTCCTTAGAAAGGGAGATGCTTAGGAGTATCAAGTGGTATCGTCTATGATGATGTCACATCGTTTGTAAGGATATATCGTTTATAGAGACGTATCATCTGTGATGATGTCACATCGTCTGTGATGACGTCATATCGCCTGTAAGGACGTATCGTCTGTAAAGATATATCGTCTGTAAGGATGTATCATCTGTAAGGACGTATCGTCTGTGATGATGTCACATCATCTGTGATGATGTCATATCGTCTATAAGGATGTATCATCTATAAAGACGTATTGTCTGTGATGACGTCATATCGTTTATGATGATGTCATATAGTCTTAAGTTAACTCTGCTTCGTCTTAAGAGTTGCATTGTCTTAAGTTGATTTTGCTTCGTCTTAAGTTGACTCCACTTCGTCTTAAGAGTTGCATCGTCTTAAGTTGACTTTGCTTCGTCTTAAGTTGACTCTGCTTCGTTTTAGGAGTTGTATCGTCTTAAGTTGACTTTTCTTTGTCTTAAGTTGACTTCGCTTCGTCTTAAGAGTTGCATCATCTTAAGTTGACTTTTTTTGTCTTAAGTTGACTCCGCTTCGTTTTAAGGGTGGCATCGTCTTAAGTTGACTTTGCTTCGTCTTAAGTTGACTCCACTTTGTCTTCAGAGTTGCATCGTCTTAAGTTGACTTTGCTTCATCTTAAGTTGACTCTAATTCGTCTGCTTTTTGCTACGTCTACTTTTTGCTTCGTCTGCTTCTTACTATCGTCTGTTTTTTGCTTCGTCTTCTTTTTGCTTCGTTTGTTTCTTGCTATCGTCTGCTTTTTGCTTCGTCTACTTCTTACTATGTCTGCTCCATTTTTGACCCTTCAGACGATAGAATCTATCTTCGAGGTTTTCATAAAAGTTGTAGATCTTGAAGTCTTCTATTAAGAAGTCCTAAGATGATCTTAATCTGATATTCCATATGACAATTATGTTAATTGCCCCAAGACTGGTGCAATATGATTGAGGTCAAAACCCTATTAGAGTCTTTCGGCCATAACTTGGTTATGGGATCTCCAAATGTGATGATTCTTGTCTCCAAATAGACTAGAGACATAGAGCCACAAATGTTCGGAACAAGTTGAAATGAAATTATGGTTTGAGGTTTCCCCAAAATCTGTTCGGAAACAGGAGAAGTGAGTTGTTTTGGTGTTTGTCTTGGTGGGGGCACGCCACCATTGTGGGATGATGGCTAATAAGGGTTCATGGAAATAACTCTATAGGATAATAACATTTTATGACTCCGAATGCTAGGCTCCGAAACTGGGGTCCAACATTTTATGGTATCAGAGAGACTAGGTTTAGGAGTATCCTAGGCATGAAATGGGTACTCTAAGACATGAAATGAACATGTATTGTTTTAAAGTAAAATAACTTACATTGTTTTGAATTGTTTTATGTAACTTAAATTGTTTTACATGATTTGAAGTTGTTTTACATGAAACATGAACTAAAGGTTTTGAATGTTTTAAATTGAAGGAGTGATTATGCTGCCTCGAAAGAGAACTCAAGGAGCTGTGACTCGATCTAGCTCTCGCCAAGGGATTACGGATGAATCTTATGTCCTGCAAGAAGTAAGGACACATTATGCTCTAGCTCCTGAGGTAACTAGTGTGCAGCATGAGGTGCCTCCACCACCTCCTCTTATACCTCAAGCAGATCCCATGGATCTGCGTTTCTTTCAAGCCTTTGCTCAGGCTTTCACATATGCCATGGGTTAAGGGTCATAAGTCCCGATGCAGGCTCCAGTGGAGAGGAGTGGCTAGTATGATAAGCTCCGCAAGTATGGGGCGGTAGATTTCAATGGGACTATAAATCCGAAAGAGGCTGAAGCATGGTTGAAGAGGACTGAGAGGGTTCTGATTCAAATGAAGTGCTTTGATGAGGAGAAGCTGGATTATGCAGGTAGCTTGCTGCAAGGAGATGCTCTTTATTGGTCCGGTGTTATCATCGAGAGATTTTGTGGAAGTTCTCAGGAAGAAGTACCTCTCGAGGGTGTATGTACAAGAGAAGGCTAGGGAGTTTCTGAATCTCACACAGAGGGATTTGAGTGTGAGTGAGTATGAGCTGAAGTTCAGCCAGCTGTCACGGTATGCGGCCAAAATTGTGGCGAATGAGGAGGACCAATGCGACAAGTTTGAGGGAGGTCTTCATTTGGGGATCAAGGAGAAAGTCTTGATCCACAATTTCTGTGACTACCAGCAGTTGGTAGATGCTGCACTCCAGGCTGAGGAGCTGGAGAATATCAAGAATGAAGTGAGCAGGAAGAGGAAGAATAAGGAACAGTTTTCCAAGAAAGGGGTGAGTGCTCAAATGCCTGAGAGGGGTAGGAAAAGCTTCCACACATAGAGTGAGGTAGGGAGTAGTGCCCCTACTAGGAACAAGCAACCAAAGGCAGCTTCAGTGCAAGTCTCTACTGCAGGGGGCAATAGTAGGGTGGAGAGGAGCAGGAACATGAACTCCCAATGTGAGCATAGTGGGAAGCTTCACAGGGGATAGTGTTTCAAGTTACTTGGAGCATACTTCCGATGCGGAGAGAAGGGACACCTGATCAGAGACTGTCCCTGAGTAACAAGACAAAAGGAGTCTCAATTGCAATCCCCAAGGAAAGCAGAAACAGTGGGGACCAGGCCAGTCACTGAGGTGGGCAATTCTGAAGCTACAAAGAAGACTATTCCTCCAGGAAGGCCAAGGGGTCAGGTTTAGGCAAGGTATTTGCTATGACCAGAGAGGAAGCTGCAACCACACCTGAAGTTGTCACGGGTATGGCTTAGTTACTTAATTCTGAAGTATATGTGTTGAATGATTCTGGCTCCACGCATTCATTTGTTTCTGCAAGCATGACATTACATGATGTTGATTTGATGCCATTGGGTAGTCCTTTAATTGTTAGCACTCCTCTAGGGAGGCAGGTGATTATAAGTCAAGTGTATAGGGATTGTGAGCTTTTCATCGAGGTTACTCAACTGGTAGTGGACTTGCTACCCCTAGAGCTAAAGGGGCTAGATGTCATACTAGGAATGGATGTTCTGGAGAAGTATCATGTGAAACTAGATTGTGGCCTTAAGGAGGTGGAATTTGATCTAGGCAATGGTGAGAAGGTGATTTTCAAAGGAGATAAAAAAACACCATCACCAAGGATTATTTTGGCTTTGTTGGCTGACAGGATGATGGGAAAGAGTGTGAAGCCTTTTTGGCATACGTTTTAGACACTGATGTGAATGAAGAGAGGTTAGAGGATCTTCCAATTGTGAGGGAATTTTTAGACGTGTTTCCAGAAGAATTACCTGGTTTGTCAACGATGAGGGAAATCGAGTTTGCCATCGACTTGATTCTCGGAATCGCACCCATTTCTATACCACTTTATAGAATGGCTCCAACTAAGCTGAAGGAGCTTAAGGAATAGTTGAAGGAACTGCTAAAGAAGGGGTACATAAGACCGAGTTCGTCACCTTGGGAAGCGTCGGTTTTGTTTGTTAAGAAGAAGGATGGAACATGGCGGATGACATTCTGGTTTATTCCAAGGAATCACTCCAATCTTTGAATATTTTGTATTTAAAGCAAATCTTGTAAAGCAAGGCTTTAGTTGCATTTTGAGCAACTCATGATTCATGTATCTTTTGTATTTTGGAATTTTTAGATGTTAATGTATTTGCGGCTTGAAATGCCCATTAAAGCTCTGTAAAACTCTTATCTTTTGATGCAATTGGAATAAGATTGCGTTTTTGCTCATGACTTCCTCTCAAATTTATACATTGCATTTTTAAGTTTGCATAATGAAAAAGCTCGTGTTCCGACATCAGGGGAAGATCTGGATTAACTAGGCTGATTTAGGCAAATGCGCCTTCTGGAAAGTTGTAGAACTTTCTTCTAGCTTTCTAACAGTTTATAGGAGGAAATTTTTTGACATCGGAGTTCATAGTTATGGTCCTTAGAAGGGGAGATTCTTAAGAATATCAAGTGGTATCGTCTGTAGAGACGTATCGTCTATAATGATGTCACATCATTTGTAATGACGTCATATCGTCGATAAGGATATATCGTTTATAAAGACGTATCATCTGTGATGACATCACATCGTTTGTGATGACTTCATATCGTCTGTAAGGACGTATCGTTTGTAAAGATGTATCGTCTGCAAGGATGTATCGTCTGTGATGACGTCACATCGTTTGTGATGATGTCATATCGTCTGTGAGGATGTATCGTTTGTAAAGATGTATCGTCTGTTATGATGTCATATCATTTGTAAGGATATATCGTCTGTAGAGCCGTATCGTCTGTGATGACATCATATCGTCTTAAGTGGACTCCGCTTCGTCTTAAGAGTTACATTGTCTAAATTGACTCCGCTTCGTCTTAAGAGTTGCATCATCTGAAGTTAACTCCGCTTTGTCTTAAGTTGACTCCGCTTCGTCTTAAGAGTTACATCGTCTTAAGTTGACTTTGCTTCGTCTTAAGTTGACTCCGTTTCGTCTTAAGAGTTGCATCGTCTTAAGTTGACTTTGCTTCATCTTAAGTTGACTCCGCTTTGTCTTAAGAGTGACATCGTCTTAAGTTGACTTTGTTTCATCTTAGGTTGACTCCGCTTCGTCTTAAGAGTTACATCATCTTAAGTTGACTTTACTTCGTCTTAAGTTGACTCTGATTTGTCTGCTTTTTGCTTCATCTAGTTTTTGCTTCATCTGCTTCTTGCTATCATCTGCTTTTTTCTTCGTCCGCTTTTTGCTTCGTCTGCTTCTTGCTATCATCTGCTTCTTGTTATCGTCTGCTTCTTGCTATCATCTGCTCCATTTTTAACCCTTCAGACGATAGAATATGTCTTTGAGGTTTTCATGAAAGTTGTAGATCTCGAAGTCTTATATCAAGACGTCCTAAGATAATCTTAATCTGATATCCCATATGACAATTATGCTAATTTCCCGAAGACAGGTGCAATATGATTGAGGTCAAAACCCTGTTCGAGTCTTTCATCCATAACTTGGTTATGGGATCTCCAAATGTAATGATTCTTGTCTCCAAATATACTAGAGACATAGAGCCACAAAATTTTGGAACCTGTCAAAATGAAGTTCCAGTTTGGGGTTTCCCTAAAATCTATTTGGAAATAGGAGAAGTGAGTTGTTTTGGTGTTTATCCTGGTGGGGGCACGCCACCATTGTGGGATGATGGCTAATAAGGATTCATGGAAATAACCCTATAGGATAATACATTCACGTTTTATGACTCCAAATGTTGGACTCTGAAACTGGGGTCCAACATGTTGAATGCAGTGGGTTTGGTTGGAATGAAAGCAAGCAATGCGTTGAGGTTGACAGCAAGCAAGTATTGGAAGAATGGATGAGGGTAAATTTTTTTTTATTTATTGGTTGTTTATAGAAGCATCCTAATAATAATATGTTTGTCATGCCAAAGTTTTCTGATTTTTTTCCAGAAACACCCCAACAAGTACTACACTACTAGAAAGCCTTTCCCGCTTTACACTAGACTTTAGTTTGTCTTTGGGAAAGGTAAAGCCACTGGTGCAGGAGCTCAAGATACTGCAGATGTTGTTGCTCAGCTTGAGACTGATGAAACTGAAGGTGATGCACTAGTTGCTCCACCAGCTCCTACTGCCTTATCACATCCAGCAGTCCCATCGGCCACTCTTGCTCCAACTGCTTCAGCCCATCTCACTGGTTCTGTTGCCTCTTCCAGCAACACAGAAGGGAACCAACAAAACAAAGGGAAAAGGAAGATGAGGGATATTGAAGTGTTAGAAAGCCTTGCTACCTCATTTGCTCGTGCCATTGACAATAGTAGAGAGAATGCCAAGATCATTGTTGATGCCATTGTAGGACAATTTGGAGCTAAGCTAGGTGAAGAGCTTGGGAATTTGAGTTTCTCCACTAAAGAAGTTGTTAGGACTGCAAGCTTCTCAAAGAATGCTCTCATATTGGGAATCTTTTCTGGGGTTTAACTGTAGACCAGAAACAGACTTATGTAAGGAGCCTGTTAGATGATGAAATCTGACTTTATGTTTTATTTCTTAATTAGTAGGTTATAGCACACTATTATATGGTAATGTAGGGTGTTAACAATGCTTCTAGCTGAACTATTTTTGCTTCTGCCATTACTTGTAGTGGACTGTAATTTTTTGGTTGTGGCCTGTCAGTTTCGGGCTCACCGTTTTTGTAGAGCTACTGGCTTTATAGTAGCTTAACAAGAAAGCTAGGATTTGCATTGTCTTCAAACAGGCTATGTGATGTTGAATGATGATATGATGAACTGTTGACTTTGTACAGTTGTGTATCAATGATGAATGGTTGGTTTATTAACTTTTTAATGTTTGTCATTTATGTACGTGTATGAATGATGAGGATATGATTCATTTTCAGGTACTTAACTATGGGCAGATACAACTTCTATGTTGTATTTGTTGGACGTCAAATAGGTATTTTTACAAATTGGGATGATATTAAATTGGCAACTGAGGGGTTTCCTAATGCTAGATTCAAGGGGTATCGGACTTTGGTTGAAGCACAGAGTGCTTATGTCCTAGATCCAAATAGGCGGACTCGTCGAAATGAACAAATTGTTCCTACCGCCAATGAACCCTCATCAATATCGAATCAATTTTCACTTCCAACAAATGAACAACTAAATGAAGTTGCAACTTTGAAGAAAAAATGGCATGGAGTCAAGGATTTTTACTCATTGCCATTGGAGTCATTTTAGGTATTATTGTTAAAGACATTTTTAATAAAATATAAGGCTTGAATGTATCTTTAACCTATTATGTAATTAATTTCTTGAATGCTTAGATGTTTTATTAAATTATTATGTATTAGAATTTCTAACTTGTAGGATTTTTTTTAATTCAATAACTCATTTCATTTAATTTTTAGGTTTCCCATTTCATTAAATATTTAGGTTTCTCATTTTATTTCATCGTAATTAAAAAATTACAAATACTATTAAAATAAATATTGATACAATTATAAAAAATATTTAACATAATTCATTTTATTGTTAATTTGTACGAATTTTTTGCTATTCGACAGCTCATTTCATTAAATTTTTATGTTACTCATTTTTAAAATTCCTTATTTATGGATACAATTAAATTACTAATACAAATCATTCGTTTTAAAATAATCAATGAATTACATATTTCCAATCATATTATACTGCAGGGGTACTTTAGTCATTGACACTGTTTTTTATGTTCTGTCAACTGCAACCAAACACATTTATATCCTCAATACGAACACAGTTTTATCTGTTTTGTCCTTCACAACTAAACACCTCATTATCTCCAATTTTTGTTCTGTTCTGTCTCCAAATTTTTGTTTCGTTCCGTCTCAGCATATGGATCACAGTAACCATAAGCAGCGTTAGGACTGCTTCATCTCTGTCCCTCATAAGCTCTCTACTTTTGCTAATTACGAGGAGTGGTTTGCTCCTTCTCTAGTATTATGCCAGAAGCCATCAGTTCCTAATCCCTATCGCTTTCTCTTCATTGTCTAGCCTCCCTTCTCCTCTATTTCTTGCTTTACTTTGTTGCTAGTTTTTTTTTCTTTGATTTTTTGGGCAATGATTTTTTAAATTTCAATTGCGATACTCCTCCCACTTTCCTCTTTTGGCTTCCTACTTGGTGAACTAAGAGAATCTTCTCTCTGATTTCTCTTCTTCCCCCTAATCTCATGCTCCTTCTATCATAACTGAGTATAAGTACTTTTTTGACCTCCTTAGGAGTGCAGGCTCTCCCTATAGCTTCACGAGAATCTTCATCTTCTAAAACTTGTACGAGAGCAAAAGTTATCAGAACCACATGGTTTCAGGTGATGGGGCACCTATTCTAACAAAGAAACTAAAATACATTCCTCCCTTAAATATGGAAGGCAATAACATTATCTTCCCTTCTTTGGAAGTTCTGAAATAAAGAGCCTAAAAGTAATCAGTCTTTGTGGTAAAAAATTTTTGTTGATAAATAATTTACTTATTATGCCATGAGTTCTTGGGCTTCAAATAATTGGAAGAAGATGGGTCTGTAGCAGGTAATGAACAACATTTATTCATCTTCAATTTTGACTCAGAAGCTAGTGTTTAAAAGATTTTGGAGAATGGATTATGGCACATTAACAATAATTCAATATTTTAACAAAAATAGATACCGATGCTTTATTTTGAGGAGGTTAAATCAAAGTAATACTGGTCGAATGTTAACCCATTAAATCAAAGCATGTACCAGTATAGATTAACATCCACAATGTACCCTTAGAATACAAGTCGAAAGTTAGATCAAGCTATCCAACAAGCTATGTTGAAAGATAAATATACATGGATAAGGTTATGACCTCTATGAAACAAATTGTCTATACTAGAATTTGTATAGAAACCAATTTGGGCTATGAGCTACTTGACTCAATTCCATTAATGAGGCTGAGTGACGGGGGAACTAATGAAGGATTTGGTCTTAGTAACATAACAATGAAAAGCCTCCTATAACTCAATAAGGGAAGAGATGGAGACCTATATGTAAAAAGTTTGTAAAGGGAGACTTTATGAAACTTATAGGACTTAAAGGAAATAAGGAAAACAACATCATCACTCAAAAGAAAATTACTACGAGGGCTAATGGAGTAAGTAATAATGTAGAAAAATTGCTCAATTATCAAAAGGAAAATAGATTGGTGATGTGATGTGAAACTCATTTTTACTGTTTAGGATAAAATAGGATGTAATGTGAAACTCTCACCTTCCATCCTATTCCATTCCATTCCATTATAAACCCTCCTCCTAAACGATAGAATAATATTACATTCTATTTCATTTTATTACTAATTGCCCTACCAAACATAGCATAAGTTAGATGGCTTGAAGTAGACTGTGACTCTAGGTATGTCCTTTAACATTTAAAGATTTAAATCCTTTAATTGCTATAGGAAATCATAAAAGGAACAAAGAAGAAGTCAAGAGGCTTAACTAAAAGCATTACATCAACACTAATTTGGAAATTAATAAGGGCAAGCATCAACTTCAATATAAAAAATAAATTCTACATGGCATTTGGGGATCCTATTATGAGCATGTACGAAAAAGTTGACTTGATGAATTTCTCCAAAGTATGAAAGGCATGTAATTATATCTTAAGACAAAAATTCAAAATTTAATGGCCATAGGAAGAGGATAGAAACACTATTTACTTTCATAAAGCTTTAATTTCAAGAAGAAATACCATTCAAATAACTTTCCTATCTACTGAGTATGGTAGAGTGATCTAGGGGTAGGAAAAGTTAAAGCAAGTTGCATTCAACTACTTTCAGAAATCACTGGGTTCTTTTATAATAGTTGTTTATCCTTACATATTGTCAATTCCTTCATCTTAAAACAAATTACAAGTGAGCAAATTGAATTTCCTATTAAACCTTTCACAATTGCAGTTTTTGAACATATGCTTAGTCTTAATCCAAATAAAGCTCCTTATCCTAATGGATATAATGCATTCTTTCTTAGAAGTTACGGGACTATTAAAACCCAAGTGATCAATATGATACTTGAGTTCTTTAGTAATGGAGGAATGTTTAGGGACTGGAATAAGACTCACATCTGCCTAATATCTAAGATTCATAACCCTATATTTTTAAAAGACTATAAACCAAAAATTTTTTATTATAATGTAGGTTATAAAATCATCTCTAAGCTAGTAGCCACTAAGATAAGGATGGTGTTATCCTCAATCATTAATCTTACATAAGGTGCTTTCATTAAGGGCAGTTCTATAGGAGATAACATAATTTTGGCCTAAGAATTATTCAAGGATTATCATAGGAAAAACTCAACCAAGTGTTGTTTTATGAAAATTCATTTTTATAAAGCATTTAATTTTGTTAAGCATTTGGCTTCTCCCCTCCTTATGAGTTGGATTAAGAAATGCATATATACTACCTCCTTTAGCATTCTGATTAATGAAGAAGTTCATAGATGCAAAAGGACTTAGCTGAGGTGATCCCTTATCACCCTATCTTTTTACCTTATATATTAAGATTTTTTCAAGGTTAATTGACCATAACATAGGCTTAAATGGAAAATTCAAATTTCATAACAAATGCAAGAAATTAAAGGTGTTCAATCTCTCATTTATTGATGATCCACTCTTAATTTAAGGAGCTAAGCCTAACTCTATTGCTTTATCGATCAATTCCTTAAACATATTCGACAAGCTCTTAAGTATGATAATTAATAAAGGTAAGAGACACTTTATAGTATCATTTAGTGCTGAACATGTTTCTATTTAACTTATAGATATCTCAGGTTTACTTATAAATAACTACTATCTAGGGTTACTTATTACAACAAAGAGGCCCATATGTAATTAATATTAGCCTTTGTTTAACTACATGTAAAGAAAACCAAGTCACTGGAGTAAAAAATGTCTATCCTTTATTTTTAGGTTGTAATTAATACTCTCTGTTTTCAATAATTTTTATATTTATTGGTTCTCACATTTATTAATTCCTAAGAATATGTCTAAAGATAATGAGAAGCTAATAAGGAATTTTTTATGAACTAAAGATACCTATAAAAATCTATTTATAAAAATTAGATTGTCTAAGGCTTTTTTACCCAAAAAAGAGGGGGCATAAGTATTATACTTATCCAAATGATGAATAAGGTAGTGCTTGCCAAAAGAATATGGAAAATGCTTGCAGATAAGGAATCATTATGGATCAAATGGTTTCATGGCCATTATTTAGATGGAGAAAATTTCTGGAGAGTCAGAGCTAAAAGTGACTCCTCTTGGAAAATAGTTTAAATTTTAAGGATGAGGGAGACATTGCATATGGACTTCAAGTACAAAATAGGAAATAAGGAAAAATTTTGGTTATGGTTTAATAACTAGTGTGATCTTAGACCATTACATTTGATTCTCGAGTTATAGAACCTGTGACATATGTTTTTAGTGATTATAACGGCTAAGGAGATAATTTAGGATTCTGAGTGGCATTACAATTCCAGGGATTTACACCTACCATAAGAGAGGTTTCCTCTTATCTCCCTAGTTTAAGCCTAACTGATCAAGTAACTTAGAAGAGGCACTCATTAAGGATGTTCACCAGTAGGACCTATAAGGAAAATTTTAAGACTCAAGCTTCTAATGTCACCTAGTTTAGGCTAGTCTAGTTCAAACAAAACTCTCCAAAGATTTCTTGCTAACTATTGATTGCAATAAGGAATGGACTTAGTATATTGGATAGGATTAAGGGCAAAAGCCTTAACCTTATGTGCAAACTCTATAACTTGGAACCTAAAACAATTAATCACTTGTTAGTCAAATATAAATATCCAACATCCCTCTGGTTAAGCACTTAATAGGTCTACAGCCACCATTTTCATGAGATATAGTAGGAGAGTATAATTCAATAAGTAATGCACCCATACCATATGTCTAAAGCGGACTATATCCCTTTTAAAATTGCATTTAAGTGTACTATCTACTTTATATAGAGAGAAAGAAATACCATATTATTTTGGAATCAATCATAATATTCTAAACTTAGCTCACAAAAAAGCTTAGCCTGGATAAGGGAAATAGCAATAGGGAACTACTAAATGTTGAACATATCAAGTGACATGACTAGGGGATAGAATATCTAAATCCCATCATTAATATATTATAATGGAGAAGCTAGAGCAATATACTAAGATATCATTGAAGACATGAAGGTTGTCCTTGGACCAATATGGGACCATTATAGAATGTGTTTGGTGTTATGGAACTACCTTTTCTATATTTTCTCCTTGTACAACAATAGCTTGATTGATTAACCTTAATCTTACTTCTCTTATGGCTTTATGTATTGACTCAAGCCTTGCAACTTCTTATAAAGATAGCAAACATCTAATTACTTGCTATCCAATACATAAGTGTTAGACCACAATTTCTAATTTTATAACCAGATTAGTCTTATTTGGTCTTAATAGCACTTTACCTTAATTACAAAATAGTCCAAACAATATTTTTGTAACCAAGAGGTTTGATATGGGATATTTTATTAAAAGTCTTAATAAATTCTACGAATTTATGAAATATTATATTTCATATGAATAGTTAAGAAATAAAACTATTCTAAACTCCCAAAAAATTTAAAAAAATTAATATTTTTATAGATCTTTAATCCTAAAAAAGTAATAAAATAAAATTTATGAAGATATTTTTCATATATTGATTATTAAACTAAATTAAAGATAGAAAATGTGATCAAATTTGATTATAAGACAAAAAATAATACTATAAAAACTATAATTTAGTCTGAGCATTAAGTTTGCTTTCTAGTGTATTCACCCAGCCACTATCTTCTTATTTTTGTTTGTGATGGGGAAGAGTAGTCCAAGTATGTTACTTTTTTCCTTACAGGTCATTAAACTCCAGCACAAATAAATTTGTTATGCAACCCTAAAACTTAAAGTCTTGGATGGTTTTTTCTTATCTTTATTATTAGATAAACAAGTAAGGTTTCAGTAATAACATGTCTTATCCATATAGATATCTTTGATATGATACCTTTAATCTATTTATGGTAGGGTTTATCTTCTTTATACATTCACACGTGCACGCTTGTATGTGCACACAATCTCTCTCTCTCTCTCTCTCTCTCACTCACACACACACACAAACACATATATTGAATGTTCACATGATAGGCTTAAGTAGGTTTATTGCATTTAGGAAAGAAAATGTACAAATTTTTGTGTGTCTATCTAACAAACCAACCAAAAAAAGAGGAGAAAGGCATAATAAAAGATATAAGGTTAACTTAAAGAAAGGAACCCAAGCAAACCTATCACTCTTAAATGTGACCTTTGGTTACATTCTAAATTATAATCATAATAAGAATATGTTAAACCTTTTAAAGCCCTTTTTGTAGGAACTATGGAAGTTGATATATGTAAAACACTTTGTAAGAACTATGGAAGTTGATATATGTAAAACACAAACACTCACACTCATACACACATCACATGCACATATATTTTACAAGCATATTGCTATATTTTCATGTATAAATTACCTTGATTTAATTATTTTATGATATGTTTTTGGATAATGAATAAGATATTGTCTTAGGGATGAACATTGTGATGAATTGAAGGTTTTACAAGGAAAATCAAGAAGAAATTTCAATTTTGACAAATATTTAATCTAGCATATGCCTATGTATTGTCCCATGTTCTTGAAACTTCAAAATTGAATATGGATAGATAGAGATCATGTCACATGAAGATGAATAAAAAAACACAACTAGAAACATCAATGTGCCTGTGGCTTTCTTTTCTTAGAAATCATAATTGAGAAACAATAAAAAAATAATTGAAGAAGAAGATTAAAATTCATTCCAACTGAGGAAATCACAATGGAATATCGAGATCAACTATAAAACTCTTATATTGCTATTTCTTTTTGTTCTTTTGGTATGTTTCTTGGTTTAAGTATGATCAATGGCTAAGTTTTTCATGTTTAGATAAGGGAACCCTAGTTGTTAGCTTTGTTATTAATTAATTCAATTCTTTAAGAAGTGAGTTTTATTTTTAAAAATATCTTTGATTATTCTTAATGCTAATTTAATTAAAGCTAGTGATTAGATCAAATCATAATTTGCATATAAAAGACAAAGAGAGAACTTGCATGTAAGTGGACCATGACATTGACTTTAGGAGTTATATAGGGTATTAGAGATAGGCTTACATAAATCTTCTCTTGTTAGATCAAACCTTTCATAAAATTTTACAAATCTTAATGTATTCTTAGGAGATTTAATTAGAAAAATATATCAGTTAATTAACTTGAGAATAGGTGGTTGTAACTCAAGACATCAATTTCATAAGTTAGAAAATTTTTCTAGTCAAATTAATATAAAAATCTTGATAAATTGAATCAAAAATACAAATACAATGCTAGGGGAGTCCTATATGGATGTTTATTTATATTTTTCCTATCTTGATAATTTCTTTTAGTTTATTTATAGTTATTCTTTCTCTAGGTAGTTTTATTTAATTTCAATCAATATACAATCCAATCCTTGTTATTTAATTAGCTAAGTAATAGTGAGAGAGATATCAAAATTTTTACCTTTCTTGTAGGATCGACAGTTTATTAATTGATTTATTAATAGGAAATGATAGATGCACTTAAATTAAATTTTGAGTAATATTTATATGGAAGAGAAAACTTTTGAATTGAAAAACCAATGTAAGAAGTTTTTGGTGCCATTATTAGGAATGCAATTGGTGTTTAGGGAAATTAAGAGTTATTAGTCTAGTCATTTTCCGTATATATTCTTATATTTCTTTTTTATATACCCTTTTCTTAAATTTAAATTCTACCTATTTTTTTATGCTTAATGTTGCCTTGATTATAGGTTTGGCCAACATATTGGTATGGAGTAAGAACCATATAAGACTATGTAAGACTAAGAAATGATATATCTTCTTATTGGCATTATAACAATGAAACTTTATGTGAGATGAGAGGGAGATATAAATATCTACTAAGAAAGTGTCCAAACCATGGTTACCTACTTGGTTGTAGTTTTAGATGTTCAATAATGGCTGTAATTGTAGTAGTTGGGGATGCCTTGCATTATAAAACTCTAGAAGATGCCCTAAAGTTGATTGAGGAGATAAAAATGAATGATTACATGTGAAAATCAAGTTATGGTATTCAAGTATAGCAAGGGAAATCAATTAAGAACGTACATAATTTAGATGCTACCACCACTTTGGTAGCTCATTTATAAGCTTTCACAAGAAAAATAAATAACCTAAGTGAAACAAAAAGACTAATAGAAACATTATAGTACAAGCTATATAAGGGAGAACTTAGAATCAAATATGGTCAAGCTAGGAGTCACTTTTCTATGAAGCTGAATAAGTTGGTTAGTGTAGGTATTACCAGTAACATTACACGTACCCTTAAACATAGGCATACAATCCAAGGTGGGATATTATTCAACTCTTCTATAGGATATTTAGTAAATTTAGAGACCACCTCTACATAAATTTTATGAGTAATAACAGTAGGAGAAGAAATCAAGCTTGAAAGAATTAATGATAAAATTTATATCCACGTATAAAGCTCAACTCTAAATCAAGAGACTTTAATTCACAATATGAAAAGCAATATTTTTCAACTAACCAAAGATGGTAGCTTAAAGAAAGGGTCATTCTTTACCAATACAATACATGATCTTAGGGAACACGAGAAAGTGATAAGATGAGCTGACCAATGACAAGAGAGATTAATCTAAGAGAGAAAAAGTTGTTATTGAGAAAGAAGAAGAAGAATAGATAGGAAAAGATTAATCTATTGAATAAGATAAGTTTTTTTTTGTCTTTTTCTAATTCTGACAATTTTCATAATGTGATAGAAACTAATGTTTGTGTTTTATTTCTAGGATATTATCAAGCAAGAATAGAGGGTGCCATAGGAGTATAATAAGACATAGATGGGAATAATCCCATATATTAAAGGAAGAAAATCTTCTCATGGAGACTAAAAATTCTTCTGCTTACCTCCTTAACGATAAATTACAACTAAAAGATTATAAAGGAGTCCTTGTTTGGAAGTAGCTTAGCCAAAGTTTTAAAAACTTTTAACTATACCTTTTAGAGTATTAATTAGGTATAATTATTTCTTTTCTATTATGGATTAAGATTATGTTGGTATAATTATTTTCTATTATGGATTAAGATTATGTTGATAGGGTCCCAAAATAGATATCTTTAAGAATTCAATAACATAAAATCCCTTTTTAAAATTTTCTTATAGTTTTCTATGATTTTATTTGTTATTTTTATATGTAGGAAACAAAGGAAGGATTGTTTATGCTTAGAGGAAGAAAAATAGGAAGAAATTAACTAGAGCAATACAAAATTATAACCTAAAACATAATCTTATTCCAGACCCTATTGATGGACATACAAACTTACACGGATAAGAAATGAGAGAACACGACCATGTCTCTTAAAAACATAGAATTTTTCTTTCAAAGATAAATACAGTCTATAACATGTCTATATTTCTCTTCTAGTCCTTATTTGAACTAGAAAAAAAGGAGATATGCATGTGGCCAAGCGATTCTTTGATTTTAGTGATTACATGGATTGGGAAATACATGTGTCATAACTTATAGCTATTTTATATATTTTGGAACCTGGTATAGAGAGAAACACAATTTGTGGTAAACTAGTGTTTTAGCTTATGTTTATTAAAATAAAGGAACATATTAAAACACAAGCAAAGGCATGCTCGTGTCTCTCCTATACTTTAAAAAAATTAAGAGCATGTTCATGCATAAGATAAATATAACATGTAACACCCATGAATTTTCTGCACTGTATCTTAATCTCTTCACTCTCTTTTATGTGAAACATACTCTCAAACATCTCCCACTCCATTTTTTGCTTGCCCAATAATTCTAAATGTAGACTCACACATATTTATAGTTAAAATATCTTTTTTTTACCCTAAGACACACATTTTTTTTTTACCCTAAGACACTATTGAGTTAGAAGAAGATAAGTAAGGCATTCCATAAGCAAAAGTAAGGAAAGAACAAAGTGAGGATTCTACTTCCAACAGTGAGAATCCAATGCTAGTTTTCACTAACCCAATACACGAAATAAGGGATGAAAATTTCAAAATCTAACCCTTTGAACCGAATAAAAGTATAGACTTACATGCCTTAGAGATTGTAGGCTTAGGGAGGAAGTAGAAATTATGATTGTTAAAATGGATTGAAGTGGGTTTTTTAGAATAGTTAAAGAGGCATATAGGGAGTTCACTCTATAATTTTTTTCCACATTTGAGATTAATAAAGTATAGCTTAGGATGACTTGAATGTGGTTACATTGTGGAAGGATATAAGAGCCATACCATGTCTATTACCCACTTTGAAATGAATTATGGATTTTTTTTCATATTAGAGTATATGAAAAAACATACATTCTAAGTCTTGCTTTTTTTAAGGAATGCACAATTCATCCCTTTTAGTTTTTTGCATTGCATATTGAGACAAAGTGCAAGATACTATTCCAATAAAATGGGTGATGCTCTCATTACTCTCCCTACCATATGTTACCTACAAAAGGCATTTTTTTAATACCATATTTAGTAGGAATGAGACTATAAAAGTGGTGACCCGACAACGCCTGTTTTATTTATAGTGGCTTATGGAGTTTCACTAATGTAGCATTAAATTTTTACTTCATTATTTATTTAGAGCAAGGGGTGACAAGAAAGAATAGTGTGATATGTAGAGGTTTGCACATCACTTGTTTAGT
The DNA here is from genome assembly GCA_025629825.1 of Erythroxylum guanchezii. Lineage (NCBI taxonomy): Eukaryota > Viridiplantae > Streptophyta > Magnoliopsida > Malpighiales > Erythroxylaceae > Erythroxylum > Erythroxylum guanchezii. The sequence goes on along the minus strand of JAOTAX010000008.1, from coordinate 23,725,708 downwards.
TAAAAATATACATATATTTTCTAAATTACCTAAGTTGATGGTTGTGTTTTCAATACTCTATCTTAATATTAAAATTATATGATATATGAGGATAGCGAAAAAAGTTAAAGGAATTTATATTTTATCTAGTAATATGATTTATAAGCTAGGTAGTTATTCATCAAGAGTGGAGATTGAGGTAGTGAAAAGGATAGAGATATAGTCATGACCTATTGTTAGGAAATAAAGGATAAAGGCAGAGGTAGAGGAAACAAAATCAACACCTAACTAGTTGAGATGGCAAAGATTGGAGTGAAAAAGTGATCAATTAGATAGGAATTAGTTCATAATAATACGAATATTTAAAACCCTAAAAGTAGTTATTAATGCTCTAAACGAATAGATATGGATTGAATGGAAGTAACCATGAATTCTTATTTTCTCTATAATTGCAACACTTATGATACCTTTGTCTTCTTCATCCTTCGAAGAGCAAAGATGAGATGATTATTCCTGATGATTTAAAGGCCCTGTTGTGTATTATTTTTCTTTGATTATTATATTTATTTTAATTTCTTTCCCTTGCACATTTAAAACTATTTAAATTTTATATGTGTTATTTCCATTTTATTTAGTATTTATGTTGCTTAATTTTTTCTAGTAACTTTTATATTTATATTTTATAATTTTTCTTCATATTAGTTTTTGTTCAACATACTGAGTGCTTATAGATTTATCTCATAAATATATAATGACTGACATCAATGTAAGGCTCAGATTTCTTGATCTTCTTTTCCTTTATGCACCTTGTTATCCATTGAAAATTATTTAAGCTATTATCTTATCTAATTGATTTACTTAAGGACAAGCAAACACTTATTTAAGTATATAAAATGTATATATATTTTACTAGTGTTTTACTATGTTTTCATGCTGAAATTGCATTAGTTTAATCTTTTTATGCTTTATTTTAGGTAATTGAGAAGATATTATCTTGGGGATGAACTTTGTCAAGAATTAAAAGTTTTCCAAGGAAAATAAAGAAGAAATATCAAATTTGATAAAAACACAGTCTAACATATGCTTATGTGTTAGCCCATATTTTTCCTATAACTTTAAAATTGAAAATGTAGTCAAATAACCAGGTGGGTAGAGATTATGTCATATAGAGTTGAATACATAGGTGTGTCAATACTTGTGTCCATATGCAAAATAGATACAATAAAAAAATTAATAAGGACATGAGTATTTCTTTTTTCTTGTGTAACTCTCAGGTAAGAAGCAGAGAATAACACTACTCGGGCCATAATCATATCCCAACTAATTTCTTTTACCAAAATTCTTTATAAATACACTTAAAAATCCTTAAAATAAAAGAACTTTTCATTTTTAGTTTTAGAATTGGTATTAGCCATCAGAGAAGAAAACACCCTAAGGAGACGTTGTACATTTGTTTTCAAGAAAAAAGAAAATTCGAATTCCCCCTAAATGAGCATACCACATTGGAATGTTGAGATCAACTTTAGAACTCTTCAATTTTTGTTTCTTTTGTTCTTTTATTATGTTCCTTGATCTAAAATTATGAGTGTATAAACTTTTCGTATGTCTAGATAAAGGAACCCTAGTTATTATCTTTGTTATAAATTGATTCAATTATTTTTTAAGTGAGTTTTAGTTTTAAGAAATATCTTTGATTTTTCTTAATATTGATCTAGTTAAAACTAGTAATTAAATCAAATCACAATTTACATGTGGATGATTTGGGAGAACCTACTAATGAAAATTTTATTAGTCTCTACTATCCTAATACAAGACCGTAAGTAAGTGGACTTATCACTTAACACTAATATAGTGATGAGTAAATGTTGATCTCATGGGATATAAAGTAAATACTATATGTAACCCTTATATTATCAAGTCAATTATGAGAATTGATTTTGATGTGATTTATATAATCTTAAACATAACGAAAAGGAAAAACCAAATAACATTAGCAACAACAAAAAAATTCAAATATGAAGATACATTTAATTAAGAATTCCCCTTAATATTGTTTTGTAATCATGATTCAATTATTTAGAGACATTATCTTTAAACTAATGAAACTTCCTAATGTAATAATTTACCATTTGTTAATGTGCAACTACCTGTCATTAAATGATTAACTAATACTCTCATTCTAATTAAATTTTTTTAAGACACCTTAAGATTTATAAGTTTCATAAAGAGCTTTACCCTAATTCCAAAAAAATATGTAAAGTTATTTCTAACACACTATTTAGTTCTCACAATTTATGCCATGATCCATTCAAATGTATGTTCTCTCAAATTGTTCACATGTATGATCAAATATTTATAGTCATAAAATATATTTAATTGTTATTCATGTTGATATAATTAAAGTTAGTGAAAAATATGAAAATGCTATTTTTCTCCTCCTTTATGGCTAAACCTAAATTTAGTGAAGAATATGAAAAATCTCTTTTAAAAATGGGGTTTTTAGTGTCTATTTATAGTTGTTTACATCAGAAAACATGGTTTGGGACATGATTGCATCTTAAACTGTGCATATCTATAAAGAAAAATCAAAACTCAAAACATGAAATTTGTAGATCTCTATTTTTTATTTCCATATCCTATTGAATCATCTTCAATTGAGTTCTGAAGATAAAGTTATGATCAATTTATGAAGTGCTTAAGTTATATTGTAAATCTTTCTAAAGAGCCTTTGCTTCCTCCAAGGGAAGGACATACTAATAGAGATTAATTTACAACTATTACCAATCATTGTTATGATCCTTTACAAGGAATTGGAGGTTCAATTACTAGAATAAAGACTAAATGCATAAAGATATTTTTGCAAGGATTATTTATAGTGATGTAAGAAAAGGAAACTCTTCAAGATGAATCAGATGCATTCCTAAGAATGTTAACTTTTCTACATGTTATTGAAAATGGAACATGTTTAACGCATGAATAACAAGGCTTCGAGAAAATTTAAGAATAAGAAAGAAGAAAATAACTATCGTTAGTTTCATGTTAGTAATCAATGTCAATCTTGCACTGCATTCAAGAGGTTTGAGAAAAAAAAAATTAAATTAACATCGGTGTGATACTTGTAATGGACATTAAACTCATCTTTTTAAAACATTTATAAAGTTCTAGAAGCTAACTAGTGCTAGAGTGCTTCCTGGATAAGCCCCTCACACATAGGATTAATTGTTTTAATTTGTTAAACTTTATTTCTACTTAAAAAAGGATTAAATTTTCAAATTTATTTTTGTATTTCCTATTTAGATCATGATATTTATTATATTTCCCTTCTAGGACTCTATTTATTACATATTTTATACCTATATAAGACATATTATTAATGTAATTCAAGGATAATGAAAATATAAATCAAATTAAGAGAATGAAAATATAAATCAAATTAAGAGTTTTCTTCACTTTATGAGAATTTGTCCTTTGTTCTTTGCAAGAAATTGATGATGATTAAAAAAAAACCCTTAAAGCTTTAGTTATAATCAATGGGTTTGTTTAGGGTTAAGTTTCCTTAATTTGAACACAATTGTAGATATCTAATTCCTTATAATCCAGGTTTTAAGTGGATTGTAGTTTAAGGTTTGCATTATTTGGTATTAAAGCTTTGGCTCTTAAAATCAAGTGTTATCTATCCTTTAAACATTTTTTCTTTATTCCTATTTATGACTTTTTCATTCATCATCCATCCTATCCAATTCTTTCTTTCTATACTTTTTTCAATTTAACATTCACTTTGTGCATTCATCTTCAATCAAAGTTATTTTGTTTGCTTTTCGCTTATTTTTTAGTTAGTTTGCATTGTAAAAAAATCAAATAAAGAGAAAGCGAGAAAATAAAGTAAAGAAAGATAAAAATAAAGAAATTTATAATAAAAATGCACATCAAAACATTAATATTACATATTTTGTAACATGGTTATAAATTGTTATAGCATGTTATAAAGTGTTATAATCTTTTTTTCTAGTTTTAAAAAGATTCTTAGTACTATTTCATCTTTGTTACATTCTTGTTGATTTTGCTGCATTCTTTCTTATTGATTTTGCTTCCTTTTTATTTTTTTATTGATTTTGATAACCTATTATTAACTTCTTTTTATCGTTGATTCCTTCTTATTTTTACTTATTTTCATCAACTAAATTTAAAAACTCTATTGTTGCTTGTTGTTTTGGTAGGACCGTTAATATAGTTCTGCTTAAAGGGCTTATAAGGGAAAGTTAAGTGGTAAAAGGTAAGAGTAGTGGGAACATCATTGAGAAAACTCAAAATTGAGTGAACCATGAATGATTTAGTAACCCAATTTCTAGTGTTCACAAGTAACAGAACGTATGAGGAAAAAACCAATATATTTGTCACTGACATTTTCTTGGGATGATTAAATATGAGTAGTGGGGATAGTTGAAGCTTTGACCTCAAGATATTTATGAAAGTTATCCAAGACATATTCAAGATTCTAAACACTGGGTTAGATCATCTAGAGTCCCCATCTAGGCCTAAATCTTCTAGGAAACACATGTTTTAGGAGGAGGAAGGGAAAGATTTTGATTATGATAATACTAGTTTTATGAAGGCTATTAAGAATATTTTAAAAGAAGATAGCCATTTTGGGTAGTATTAAGATGAAAATCCGTACCTTTCAAGGGAAGAATGATCCTTAATTATACTTATATTAGGAGAGGAAGGCAAAACATATGTTTGATTTTCATAACTAATTTGAGGGAATGAAGGTTAGGCTAACAATAGTTGAGTTTACAAATTATGTTAGTATTTGATAAGATCAGTTTGTGAGCAATAAGCCAAAAAATGGCTGGAGACTTATTTAGTCATGGGAACAGATGAGGTTATTGATGCATGATAGGTTCATACTTATCCATTACTACAAAAAACTTATGTAAAAAGTTGTAAGGTTTGACTCAAGGTTTTATTAAAGTTGAGGATTATTACAAGGAGATGGAAATAACCATGATTAGGGCTATTATAGAGGAGGAACATAAAGTGATTATGGCTAGATTTATTAGTGGTATAAATAAGGATATTGATGATTTGACAGAGTTGTAAAATTATAGGGATGTGGAGGAGTTTTTGTATAAAGCTATTAATATGGAAAGGCAACTAAAATATAAGGGTGCTTCTAAATATGCTTCAACTTCTAACTCTTTATGGATATCATATAATGAAGGAAAACAAAACCGCATCAAAACCTAAAGAAGATGTAATGGTAAAGAATTCAGTTGTTATTTCCAAAGCTAAAAACAAAACTTAATCATTTTTTAAGTTATATGATGTTAAATGTTTCATGTTCCAAGGATTTTGGCGTATTGCTTTTCATTGTTCAAATAAAATATCTATGATTGTTATGGATAATAATAATATAGAGAGTGTTAGTTCAAAGGATGATGAGATACCACCATTGGATAACTGTATTTATATCAATATTGAGAGATCTATACAAAAAGATATGTTGTTACTAGATATGCTCTTAACATGCAGCCTAAGGAGGATAGTGATAAGGTTCAACATAAGCACGTCTTTTATACTATGTGTCGTGTGAATAAAAAGGTATCTAGCATAATTATTGATAGCAGTAGTTATACCAATATAGGTAGTACTTTATTGGTTGAAAATTTGAACTTGGCTATATCAAAGCATCCTAATTTGTATAATTTTCAAAGGATAAATGACTACAGAGAAATTAAGGTGAAAAAGTAAGTGTAATGGCATTATCTATTGGCAAATATAAGGATGAGGTTTTTGGTAATGTTGCACCAATACATTTAGGTCATATACTCTTATTGCATCTATGGCAGTTTGATCATAAGGTTAGTCATAGTAAGTATAAGAATAAATCATCTTTCATAATGCATAACCAAAATATTGTATTAAAACCTTTCGAACCATGGGAAGTATATGAGGATTAGATAAGGATAACTAAAGAGTGAAAGATGAGAGAAAATTAAGTGAGTTCTTAAGAAAAAGAAAAGAGTGAAAAAAAAGGAGAGTGTGTAAAAAAGTGAGAAAAGTATAGCGGTGAACAATGAGAAACAAATTTACAGTGTGGAGTATAAAAAAGAGAGAAAAGTAGGAGCCATTATGCTAGTAATAACGACATTAAGAGTGCTCCGCTAGCAAAATAGTACCTACATATACTATTTCACAAGGACTTTTTAAACTAATGATCTAATCATTTTTTGTTTAATGTAATTGTTTCTTTGATATAAGAATTTACAGATCTATTTAACAAGGGATACTACATGGTTTGCCTAGGACTCCATTTGGTAAGGATACCATATTTGTTATTATTGAGAGGTTTAGTAAGATTACGCATTCATTACATGTTCTAAAATCAATGATGTAACATATATTATTAATGGATTTCCTAAAACAATAGTAAGTGATAGAGATGCTAAGTTACAAGTTATTTTTTGCGTACTCTATGGAATAATTAGGAAATAAAGTTTTGTTTTTTCATTCTTAAACGGATGGACAAACTAAAGTAGTTAAGCTCCTCATTACTTTTTTATATGATATCAATCAAAAGAATTACTTTATTATATGCTATCAATCAAAAGAATTACTTTGTTATATGCTATCAATAAAAAGAACTTAAGCAATAGGAGAATTTCTTACCATATGTTAGTTTGCATACAATAGGTTGATCCATTGTACTACCTCATTTGAAGTTGTTTATATCTTTAATCCTTTAACTCATTTGGATATCTTACCTTTACCTACTAATAAAGATATTGATATGGATGGTAAGTGTAAGGTTGATTTTTTAGAGATTTACATATCTAAGGTTTGTGCCAACACAGAGAAAAAGAATTGAGCAATATATAAGGCAAGCCAATAAGGGCAAAAAAGGGTTGTTTTTAAGCTCAAATATTAGGTTTATGTTCATATGTGTAAATAGAGGTTTCCAGCCCAAAGGAAGTCTAAGTTGCAACTTAAAGGGAATAGACCTTTTCAAATACTAAAGAAGGTCAATGACAATGCCTATAAATTAAATTTTCCAAGAAACTATGGTAATATGGATGCTACTGATTTATCTTTGTTAATGTAGCTCATTTGAGGACAAACTCTTTCAAGGAGGGAAGAAATGATACTAATCAACTCACACTAGCATCTATTTCCATCCATTTTTTTGGTCCTTTACAAGTAATTAGTGATCCAATGAATAGGGCAAAGACCAAACACACAAAGGTACCTTTGCAAGGATAATTATAGAGATGCATAAAAAGAAGGTTGTTCAAGCTAAATAAAATGCATTCCCAAAATTGACCACTTTTCTAGATGTTGTTAAAGATGGAATATTCCTAACATACGAAGAACAAGGCTTCGAGAAAATTAGAGAATGAGGAAGCATAACGTAAGTAGTGACATTGTCATATTAGTGAGTAAAGCCAGTCTTACACTAATTTAGAATGTTTGAGAAACATAATCAAGTCGCACTAGTGTGGTACTTGTAATTGACCTTGAACTTGTCTTTGTTGAGCATTTGTAAAGTTTTTGAAGCTAATTGATATTGGAAGACTTCCTGGCTAGGTGTCAAAATGTAAGATTAAGTGTTTTAATCCTTTAAATTTATATTTCTATTTAGACACAAATTAACATAATTTAATACTTAAATACTTATTTTGTTGCAATCTCGACTATACAAAGCAAACAAAAAATGGAAGGATTAGTTATGATTAGAAATAAACTTTTCTGTATTTATCTTATCCATAGATCCTTTACTCATACTCATTCAATTGGGAAGTCTTGATCCAATTAAAAAAAATATGTTTCGTAATCTAATAATCCAATTTTTTGATTTCTAAGTAACGCTTGGATACAAATCACGGGAATATCTATTCTTCCTCGAATTTTTCGTTGAAAGGGAAAGGAGTTAATTTAATCCTTTTAAGAAATAAAGCTTCGATCAGAATATGATCCGAGGGATCCCTTAACTATTAGGGATACTAGAACGAATCGCACTTTTACCACTAAACTATACCCGCTATAATGCGATTATTGTATATAAATGAACCATTTGTTGAGATAAAAGAATTGAGCAGAATTAAGATAGAATACTAAACGAATCATAAAGCTTAGAATTAGAGTGTTTACGGATTTGATTTCTTCAGGGGACGTAATGAGATGAAGAATCCTTGATTCGATATCATTTAATACTATCGTTATCCAATAAAGGCCTAAAATTCCTACTAATAAACCAAAATCTCCTACACGATTAGTTACAAACGCTTTTTGACAAGCATTTGACGCAATAGGTCGTGTGAACTAAAACCTATTAATAGATAAGAACACATTCCAACCAATTCCCAAAAATATAAATTTGTATCAAATTTGAACTAGTAACTAATCCCAACATTGCAATATTGAAAAAAATCATATAGGCAAAAAATCTCAAATAGCTTTGATCATAGCCATATGATTGTCACTATAAAAAAAAGAACCATAATTCCAATCGTAGTAATTAACATTGAAAAAATAGAGGTAAGTGGGTCGATCAAGTGGCCGAACTCTAAAGAAAAATCATTATTGAGGATCCAAGACCATACATATTGATAACGCGGCATGCAATTCTCATCAACCAAACATAGTATTTGTAGTTTTTCTACTGTGTTGACCAAGAAAAATGAAGGAAAAAAACCCATTCCATTTCTTTCTCTTTACATCCAAACTGAACTCAATTTTAGTAATTGGAAATTGCTCTTTAATCTAATTTGAATCAAAGCAAGTTTACTCATTTTTTAGGTAAATTCAAAATTGTTCGAATTTTATAATCGTCAATTAATGACATTGGTAAACAACCTAAAGCAATTTGATTATAATATTTAAACATGGGTTGAGTGGAATAAATGGATAGAGCCCTATAGCTCCAATTATAGGGAAACAAACAAGCTACGAGCTTTCGTTCTTAAATTTGAATTTGAATGATTTTCCAATCTAATTAGGTGTTAAAAATATATTAGTGCGTCCTGTGGAAAATCTTTTTCCATGAGCGGATTCTCTATTTTTTTAATGAATCCTAACTATTAGTTATTCTCTACTATGCGGACTGTGCGAGGGAGATGAATGTGTAGAAGAAAGAGTATAGTGATAAAGAGATTTTTTCCAAAATCAAAAGAGTGATTGACTTGAAAAAAGTAAAGGATTTTTTTTTCAAGTTTGGGTTTGTTCATTTGGAATATGGGCTCTTCTACTTCATTTTTTTATTTATTCTTTTTCTTTTTATTTATTTATTCTATGACTTATGCTCGTTGCATACCTTGATCTACTACTATCCAAATAATATTTCCTGCTGCGGTTTGAGCCGTAAAAGGTGTCCCTCTCCTCGTACCCCTAAATCCACAAGTGCTAGGGAAGACCAAGAGATCACCCGACCCCGTACATCGGTAACGATCACAATAGTATTGTTGAAGCTTGCTTGAACATAAAAAAAACTCCTTTTAGTACTTTACGTGGATTCTTACATGAACCCATATGTCTATTCCTGTGTGAACCTATTAGCTATATTTTCATACACTGAAATGGACAAGTATGGATCATGATCTCTATATCGTGAAGGGATGCTTTGGATTCTTACAAAAAAAAAAGAGAATTTTTTTTAATACCCACTTTTTGTTTGGTTATATTAGTGAATACTCCTAGTGATCATATGCATATTCTAAGAGTAAATGAAATATTTCAATGAATTTTCCATTTTTAAAAAATTTGTTATTTCCTACTCAAATTATGATAATAATTTTCTTTTATTTTAGGACTCTAGTTCTTATTATTATTAATGTAATTTAAGGATAATGAGAATATAAATCAAAATGAGACTTTTCTTTGCTTTATGAGTATTTCCTCTTTATTCTTTAATAAGAAATTAAATCTAGTCTTATCAAAACAACTTGTTGTAATAAAAATTCCTTATAGCTTTAATCCTAATTAATGGGTTTAATCAGAACCAAGTTCTCTTACTTGATTTAAAAATGAGCCCATGATTCTAATTCTTTGTGATTAAAGCTTTTGGTAGTTTTCAACCTAAGGTTTGTATTACATGATCTCAGGCCCTAGAGTATAAATGTTTTTGCTTGTTTTATGACATGCATATGATTTGTGGCACAATTGTGACTAAACTTGTGTTACTCATTAGATTTTCTTTAACCAAATATGGCTTCTTCCCAGATCATGTTTAGGTCGTGTCTCTTCTTACACCTAATCCATATCTAGTATGAGTTGGCAAATGGGCATCAACTAAACCATATTCAACCAAGAATTATGATTTCTTTAAAATTCTCCTTCCAATCCTCTTTAATTCTTAAAAAATCTCATATCAAAGCTGCATCTTCTTAACTACCTAAAAACATAACATGAATTAAGTAAATTAAGGCAATTTAAATGTAAAAATAGATAAAAACATAAGAACAATATATACAATTTTCATGTACATCAAATACCTAACACTTAGAATTTTGCTTATTCTTAAGCAAATCAATATTAGATCAAGCTACCTAATAATTTTTAATTCCAAAAAATTTCAATAACTCAATTAAAGTAACCAAGAGTGTTTAGTGTCTGCCTAATCACACCATTGATCAACAACCAAGTTATCTAAATACTTACACTAACTTGTAATTCAATTTCAACCTAACTTAATAATCTCTAAAATGTCAACTCAATTTAAATAACTTCACCATATATATAATATGAACATAAATTTAGTAAAAAGTTTAAATAAATAAGCCATAACTAACCACATCGAGTACAAACTAAGGTAATTATTTTTCAGATTTTTGGTAGAGAATGAGAAAATTGTTTTAATTTTCATCTTTAACGTTTTTATGTAATGATAAACAAATTGTAATGAATACGTCTATTACTTTGTAAGGTCATAATTTCACTTACCTATTATCACTATTCATAATCTTGACCCAACTTAAATTAAAATCAATATAATACAATTTATTAATACTGACTTTATTCAAATTCTTTTCTTTTTTCACATTAATTTACAACCAATATGAAATAATAATCCACTTATCTCTCATCTCCCTTGTTCTTGTCTCCTATGACCTAGTTTATTGTGATTCTCATTCAACATCAATTAGGATGGAATGACTTTACTTGATAGTTACTAGCTCCTTCTCTCTTTTCTTCCCCTCTTTTTTCCTTGATTTTCTTGTTTAGTAGTTTCGGCTTTATCTTAAGTTCCTCTTTGACTTTGCTTGATTATTTTTCATCTACATTTGGTCTTCACTCACCCTCGTCTAAGCTTTTACCCTCTCCTCTTTGTGATCCTCTAGCTTGCTCTTTGTTCCTTCCTTTCTTTCCTTTTTTAACTCGGCTTAAAAAAATTACTACTTCTAGTAACAAATTGAGGTGGGAATTGTTTCTCCCATATTAATGATAAGTCTCTTAGCACTTTAGGCAGGTGAACCTTCTTTTGATAGATGGTCCTTCTTCTCCTTCTTTTCTTGGACCTAGCTTTTCCTCACCTCTTCAACTTGCTATCAAAACTTGTTCTACTTGTGGTCCCCTTAACTTGCTTATATACTCTAATGACTTACTATAAGCTTTTCCCTTTCATTTAACCGCCTCAAATAGCTAATCATCAATCCACACTTTAACTCCTTCATATATTAAAAGTACCTTTACCTTATCAACTGTAACCTCATTTGTTGTATGCTCCACACCTCAGAGACCAACTCTCATTCCACTTTTAACTTTGACCTTTATTCCTCCAACATCATCAACTCCTTCCTTAAGACATAGGCTCTAAGTGGAGAGTATATTTCCCCATTAGAAAGTTTTAGGTTTATTCCTCCTATTCCTTTCAAATAATTTGATTGTTTCTCTCTTTTTAAAAGCATTTTAAGTTAATACTTCAAAGTGGTCTTCTACCCTGGTTAAATTCTTCATTGATAAACGTCTAACTTTCCCTACCATCAACCATTGCTCTACTTCTAACTCATAGAAGCTTGGACTAGAGCAGGTCCTAATTAATAAGGATGACATTTCCTATTCAAGTTCAAATTAGCTACCAACTTACTAAAGATTTTGGAATCAAGTCCTTGGCATATCATGAATCATTGAAATTAATATCCGCTATTAGCTCTATAATATCTTTTGGAAACTAAAACTAAGATCTCTAGACACTTCTCTTCTCCTATGCTCTTTTAAGAAAGTTTGTACCACCTAAACATATGGGTGAATATGATCCGATGGAGTATTCCACACTTTAATTAACAAATCTTTGTATTTTGACATGAGTGTTTGGCAAAGTGCTTCATTTTTTTCTCATAGGTGAGGAGAACCTCTGATAACCAACAAAGATGAGACCTTGTATCATGTTATCACCAATATAACATGTAGAGTTAGGTCTATCCCAGGCACCATATGACATTGATCTAATTATGCCTTTATGAAATTCACACGATTCCATTGTGCCAGAGTTTGAATTGAAATCAAGGTTCTCATTACAACCACTTTCCTTAAATAAATTTGAAGAAAGATAATATTCAACACTTTTGATTAATAAGTTGAAATGTGTCACATAATATGATTATGCCATCAAAGCCAAAACGCTCTAAAGAGCATGAAAAAAATATTCCTTTTTGAACCATTAAACCTATATTTATTCAAGGTATAGAATTCTTGTTTAATTCTTAAAGATTAAATCTAAAGTTTACTACTTTAGAATACTATCAAAAGATTATGTTAGAGTTAGTTAATTTAATTCAATTATAAAGTTATTTCTAATTTTTTATTAATAAACTTATGAACTTAATAATTTAAATTTAATTAAAAACTCATTTCTAATTAAGATTGAACTCATCAACTTTAAATTTATAATTAGATTTAAAAAATATTTCTAAGTATTATTAAATTCATTCTTATTTTTAATATATAAATTTATAAACCCTTTTCTAAATAAATGAATTTATCATTTAATCTATAAACCTTAATTTGTATTCATACTTATTAAACTATTTAAGCCCATAACAATATTCATTTTAAGTCTAAACTATTTTAACACAATTATTTTATATTGTTTTACATCTAAAAGCATTAAAATACTTGGCCCATATATTATCATAACAATTAGCTTCTTTAAATGGGTCCAATAGAAGCTGAGCTCATAATTTAAAATAGAAAACATAACTTTAAGTAGTTTTGTTTTCTGTCATATCCAAGTCTCCAACTCCATCAATTGATGGAAGAAGTAACTACCATGGAAGCAACTACCTTAACAAGAAACTCGATGAATTAACATTGCCTTCCTCTTTGCAACTGATTAAAGTACTCACTTCTGAAAAAAGCAAACATAACAGTGATGCTTTTGTTCTCTTCTGACGGTGGTAATGGAGTCTTAGAGAGCAAGCTCTAATACTAATTATGGCGATAAATATCTAATACATAGATACATATAAAATCTTCCAAATCATATACATCACTAATCAAACCACTTATTTTGATCTAATTGTATTTTATCGTTTAAAGACCTTTATAAGAAATCTTTATTTTTGCTAGCACAAATTATCTCTTATCTGTGTTTTTCATATGATCATCATTAGTCATTTCAATCAATCATCATTTATCATATATAAATAATGTCATTAATTATTCTTTAACAGTTATCATTTAAAAGGTCACACCTTTTAAACTCGTCAAGTGTGTCCTTTTATTTTCATTAATCAACAAATGTTATAGGATAAGTTACACAATCAAAATGTAGGTGCTCTACAGATTCCTCAATTTTTTCAAACAAAATACATATACCTTACACCGCCTTATAATTCCTCACCTTATCTAAAGTATTGAGTTTAACTTTTAATTTCTAACCACATAAACATTTGAGGCTCTAGGATAGACTTAATTGAACCAACTTAGCTTGAACTAAGGCACTTGGGGTTCTACACCCTAAATAGATTCCTACATGATTGGTTAGTGAACTTCTTAAAAAGGTTGTGGTTTCATTGAATACAGTCCCTTTTCCCAATGACCAACTAATAAGTAAGAGGGACGCCCATTAGATAGTTAAATATATTGGCATTTATGACATCCTTGACACTTTCTCTATTTAGAATCAAACATTAGCATGCACTCAGAGGTCTAAGAATAGACCAATTATCATGCCAAAATAAAGTTGTAGTCCTATCACCTAGCTAGTGAGAGAACCCCATCTTACCCTTTCTCTTTCTCTCAGTTTTAGTAAATGCATTGTGGACCATAAAGAAGTGGTTTTTGGTTTTATGCACTAAAAACTATTATCTTTGATGTAGCCACCTGACCTACAGAGAGGTTCTGTCTTGTAATATTCTCTAAATTCTTTTGGTGAAATGAATTTGGTTAGTGACCCTAATAGGGTGTATGCCTTTTCAATGGTTTTGATAATGCATTTTAGGAACCATAGGTGAGCTAAAAATAGACTTTTGTTAAACCAATTTGCTATTTTCTTGTTAATCTTCTGAATGATAGGAGTAAAGTCATTAAATTATAACCTTTTTGAAGAGATAGGTACACCAAGGTAGAGTAAAGTAAGTTTGGAAGTCTTTAGTCTAGTGATGCATTCTAAGTAGCTAGTATGTGCTATCGCACTGATAGATATAATGAGTTGGCTCTTTTGGGTATTGATGTTTTATCCAAATAGGTGTTTGAAGTGTCTTGATGCTATCATTAGGGTGCTTACTAATTCCTAATCTGCCCTGGAGAGCAAGATTAGGTCATCAAAAAATGATAGGCTTGATTTTTTCAGAGTCTTACACTTTGAGTGATATCTGAATCTTTTCTAAGTTAATTCCATGTTTAACTAATCTAGTCATGATCTCCACACATAACGTTAAAAGGTAAGGGGATAAAGGTCCCCTTGACTTAGTCCCTTAGCTGTCTGGATGAGCTTGGTAGGCTCCTTATTTATTAAAAATCTATAAGATACTATATTGTTGCACTGCCTTATCCATTCCACAAATCTTATAGGGATTCTAAATGCATATAATGCGTTCAAAATAAACTCCCACTTTATAGATTCATATTGTAATTGCCCATTCCTACACTTGGGAATTTATCTGCTATATATGAAGTCATATGAGTCATATCATATGAGAATACATGAAATGCATTTCATTTACATGCATCATATTCACATAAATACATGAATTATTATTTAGTACACATTGCAAAGATAGTTTATGCGCTCAATTGATTTATTCTGGGGTAGGAAAGATTTTAAATGTTTATATTGTGATTTTGTGATTGTGAATTGATCATGTCTTGAATTCTGGTTTGATGGACTACAATTAGTGAATTGGATTTTTTTTAACTCACAATTGGGTGATTGATGAAGTGTTACATGCATCTAGTCTAGGCAAGACAAATTGATACATAGAAACTTAGGTTGATCAAGCCTAAGAAATAATGACACATGGCATTAGTAATAATGTGACATATGACTTGATTAAATGAGTGAAAAATGGTGGATTAAGTGGGTGACAAATGGCCTAGTGATTATGAGACAAATGAACTAATTATGGAGTGACAAATGGAAGTTGAAGTAGAAGACATATGGTTAGGTCTTAGTATGACACTTAGCATGACATGTGTCCACCTTCTCCTCCACTTACTTACACCCATGATTTTCACACATCAAAGACCATCTTCTCTTGTTCTTTCTACATGCTATCTTTCTCTCCACCCTTCTCACTACTGATTCACAAAACCCTTACAACCTTGAGATTTTGCTAAAATTATGCACTTTGATACTTCAATATTCTGCTGCCTTCATCTTATTGTTGAAACCCGAAACCCCTCTCTATCTCCATCTTATTCTTGGAGTATCCTTGCTTGTTAGAAGATTAAGTTAACTTGAAGATTGAGGTGGAATTAGGGCAAATTAAGTAATTGATTTTTTATCTCTATGGCATGTTAAAATAGAAACATTCATGATGATTAAATTGAGATGAGTGAAATGTAGGGTTGATGTTAAAGTTGTGCTAGAATTTGATGAATGAATGTATGGTTTTTGTTTTGTTTTTGATGCTTGAATATAGTGGATTATATGGATGGTTTAGGTTGAGATTTGAAGTGTAAATGATGATGTAACTATGCAAAAAAATGGGTATATTGGGAATGTTCCGTAAATTGATAAGTTAGGGTTATATGTATGAAGGTGAATGATAGTTCTGTTTTGATTATGATGCATGAAAGACTATGATTTATGAGTTATCAATTGAATGATTTTGAGTTGGAATTGGTGATGAAATTGAGGAGGAAATGAAGTATAATTTAGGTATAATTGAGGTATGATCCATAGATTAGTATGATGGTGTTAAAATTTGGAAAAAGATTGAAGGAAAGGAATGGTGAACTATTTGTTCACACATTCCACGATCGTGGAAAGGTATCCACGATTGTGGGAAATGCCTTGGAGAAGAAAAGTTTTTGTTATGTCTTTCCATGATCATGGAAAGGTAACCACGATCATGGGAAATGCTTTGGAAATGAAAAACTATGTTTTGTGTGATTGTTGAACCAACTAAGGATAAATTACTTTACCTTAGTGTATTTGGATTTGATTAAGGTTTGAAATGAACCTAGATGGTTATTTGATTGGTTGATTAAGGGTTTGATAAGTTTAAGTTGATAATTGATGTTAGAATTAAGGAATGGATTGTTTGATATCAATGTATATGAATTTGGGAAGTATGAGTTGTTAAAGAAATGAAGGTGTTCTTATGAATGCAAATGTGATGCAAGGGATATAAGTCAAGAATTAGGTATGCTTGAATGAGAATTTGGAAGGTTGTGTGAGTATGAAACATTAGGAAGGGATAGATAAATGTATGATTGAATGAATTTAAAGTAATCGAGATGTCTTAAGGCATTGATCTAATCGTCAATAAGTTATGTACAAGATATGACAAATGAATGAGCAAGATTTATGAATAAGGATACATACCTGGGATAGCCAATTGAGCATGCATTAAACATAACACATATACATGTGTATGATTGGGTATTCATTTGATTAAACAAGTTAGTAATGTATACATATGTGTGTATTGCATGATATAGAAGCACAAATTGACCGACCGCATCCAAACATGCAAGATCGTCAAGGCAATATCTATTCTGGAGTATACTGTGAGTCAACCTAGATGTTCTCTCACCATAATCTAGTTGCTTTGTTTAAAATTCATTTATTGAATTTTTACTCACGTGATTATGATAATTCTGGACCATTAATGGTTAGAGGAGAATGATATTCGGGAATGTATTGGAAGTGTTTTGTAAATGTATGTGAATATGGAAATATGTGTTCTCAACTGAATGTTGAATGCCAAACTTAGATCCGAAGAATGTAATATATGATTGGAATATGTCAAATGTGAAATAATGAATGAATCATATGTGAATTGTTGCATCTCATTACATTAAAATGCATGAACAGATAAAGGAGTTATGATTGGAGTGACCCAAGTGAAAAAGAGCTTAAGCTCATAAATGTGCACAAAGAATCGCAGGCTCAGTTATCAATGAGCCCAGTAACCATAATGGGTACAAGACAATATATAAAATGAGCCCGGTATCTACAACAAATACGGGATATTTAAATAGACGCTCGGTCACAACAAAGTAAAAATGAAGTGAGTCACATGTGCATTTACATATGCATCCTTATTTATGAAATGATTGAATGGATATACCTTATTGACTAATTGAATTATCATGCCCATTGAATTGAGATGAAATATTGAATGGTTGAAATCAATGAAGTAGGTGATGTGATGTGAATTATTCATTTATATGACATATTTGGTAAAATAGACTATATATGTGTTAATGAGTGATGATATGAGTTAGCTAATCGATGATGGTTTACTCATTAAGTTCGCAAATTCATCAAAATTGCAACGTTGTTTTCAGGTTCAAAGGAGTTCGAACTCTTAAGCAAATCAAGTAGAAGTCTAATATTTATGTTTTTGGAGAAAGAATAGCTCAAAGGTCGGTCAGCTGACACTAAAGAGTCTAGACAAGATATTTTGGTGTAACATTCCACTTCATGTAAAACGTCTTGTAAAGAGTAGCAAACTCTTAAATGTTGTTAGTAAGGAATATGTGTGGATTATATACTGCAATACTACAATGTATGTTCATGTTTACGAATAAAATGGGAAGCTTTGATCTTCTTAAATACTTGTGTTATGTATGATGCCTTAATAAGTGAATGTGATTGCTTTAACATGCCATTCTTATAGGGTATATTCTTAGAAAATCTATGGATGTTCGGGCATATGCACTATGGTAGTGTTGTGTTACACATATTCCTTCTTCAAATCAATCTTAATGGCACAGTTCCTACTAGAGCCTTTCTTATTGTATCTTTTTAGGAGCTCTTACACCAATTAAATGTTATCCCCAATAAACCTTCCTTTTATAAAAACTAACCAAGTCTCATCCACCATCTGAGGAATAACCTCCTTTAGTCTATTGGTTAGCATACTATAGATAACTTTTTAAATTATATTGCAATAAATATGTGTTTGAAGTTACTCATTAAGCTAAAAGGTTAGACTTTTGGCACCAGAGAAATATATGTCTTATTAATCTCTTTTAATAGTTTGTCACTACTAAAAAAACTCAAGAACACCTTTTATTACTATAGCCCTTGTGAGATTCCATAATTTATGCAAAAAAAGTGAGCATTTAAACCACTGAGCATTTAAACAATCTAATCTTAGACCTTTATTATGGTTCATTAAAAAGAGAGTTTTATCTACCTTCATAGCAGAAATTGTCTAGATTCACAGCTACTTCACTTTGCATTATGGAACCAATTACAGATTTCAAAGTTGAGAAATTTGAAGATGCTTAGGTAGCTGAATGTGGTGACTTCAAAAAGTATGAACAAGATTTTTAATGAAACAAATTTTTAGAGGATAGCTAGTTCCCTTTCTGATCTTCTAAAGTAGTGATTTAATTGAAATATCTGCTTCATCTATAAAACTATGGGTCTTTATTTAATTAATAGATAAATATGCCTCAACTGCTGAGAAAAGGATAAAAAAGCTCCTCTTTCAATAATTAATAAATGCTCATCATTAGGAAAATTTTATAAGGATTTCTAAATGGCCTCCAATTTAGCTCTTACTTTCTTTATAGCTATTTGAGGATTAAAAAAAGATTTGTTCAAGAGCTTAGATTCTTTTTTAATATTCTCCCATGCTCTTATACACACAAACTATTTATGCCCTTGCGCCTGAATCTGTATCCCCTTTGTAATAGCAACTCTCTATCAACTTTAGTAAGGAAGTTGTTGAATTTGAATTAATAGTGCCTTTTCTTAAAATAGAACATGTTATAAATTAGGATAGAGGAATGATTGGACACTAGGGGGTTTCTAAAGTAAGCTTTGCAATTTAAGAAATCATCTAACCATTTGTCATTTACCAAAGCCATATCCAACTTTTTTAGAGCTAGTCACCTTGTTAGTTATTATTACAAGTATAGAACAATCCTTCCAACCTAAAATCAATTACTAAGACATAGCTAGTGCATTGTCTAAAGTCATATGAGAAGCTTCTCAAACCAATATTACCTTCATCTTCCATAAGTGGAGGGTGGAGTTAAAATCCTTAATAATCATCCAAGGATCTTACATTATATCCCCTAGCTATTTTAATTTATTCCAGAAAGGTGCTCTTTGGAAAGTCAGATTGAATCCAGAAACAAAAGTGATACTAAAGACTACTTTAACATCTTTCATTTTAACCTAGAGATGGATGAGTTATTCCTCCATAAAGGCTTAGGTTACCTCCTTTATATCGATGTCAAAAGCTATTAGTATCCTCCCATTTTGATGGCACTGATAGTTAGAAATGAAGCTTTAATGTTCGCTTAGAAAAATCTATTCTTCCTTAATTCTGCTCCCTGATTTTGATTTCTAGTAAACCTATCAAGAAAGGTTTATTCTCATTGACAAAATTAGCAACCATTTATTTCTTTTTGGGACAGTTCAATCCCCTAATATTTTAGGTTATTATATTCATTTTATAGGTGAAGTAGAAGCTTTCTTCTTCCTTTTACAATTTCTCTTAGTGACTTTCTAAGTATTCTCATCAGCCTCTTCCCCGTTATCCTTTGAGGAGTTAACTATACCAAGAGTTGAGCCTATAAGTTCCTTTTGCACCTTGTCTTTTAAGCCCACCGCTTCCAAAAGAATCTCCCTTACCTCTACCATAACTTTAGTAGACTCTAAGGTCTAATATATATACATCCTTCATTTGAGGATTCTTTAAGAATCCTCAATATGTATAATTTCTCTAGCACCTTACGAAGTTTGTTGTTGTTGTTGAGTTAACTCACAGTCCCCATTTATGAACCTCTTACCCATTGGTTTGTTAATTCGTTTATGAGAGTTTGAGCTAGGTTTCCATGTATATGCAACCATCATTTCATCCTTAAAGAGCTCATTCTTCTCATCTAGCCTCATTAGACAAATCTTATCAGACAACTTTTGTTTATACTTTTCTTTCGAATAAAAACTTTCAATCATACTCAACCAATACACACATTCTAGTAAAACTAAGGGGGCGTTTGGTTTGAAGGTTTTGGAACGAAAGAATAGAATAATTGTAAAAAACAGTGTTTGCGTTGGGGTTTTCAATTCCAGGGGAATGGATTTATCCCATTAAATTTGGGAATCTACTAAACCCACCAAAAGGGGTGGGTATCGAGTTTTCATTCTAATCTAAGTTTTTATCACGTTTATTTTTTACTCTTTTATCCCCAACTTTTTCCCTACCGTCCTCTTTACTTCTTTATCACCTCTTAATTTCTTACGATCTACCATCCTGCCTTATCGAGTCTCATCAACAAAGGAATGTTTTGTTATGCTCCTCCAGGTAATACAGAAACCCAAGTTACAAACCAAACATCATTTTTTTATTTTTCATACCCATCCTCATCCCCTTCTACTATTATACCTATATCCATGACCAACCTCGTGCTCAAACCAAACGCCTAATAAGTCTTTTCACAAGAGTTATTGCTTCATCTAGGCAGAGGGGCATCCCAATATAACTAGCTAGATGGCTAATATCCTTTATATTGCTATATAAGGTATATGGAATATTTGGTTATATTACAATTTTTAATTTCTTTTTTTGTTTTCAAATTTAATAAAAATATATGTTTGATTGAATTTTTCTTGTTTTTATAATTTTTAAATATTATAAAAATATTTTTCGTTTTTGTTAAAATTTGATTTAATATTAAGTGAATATATATTATTTAATTATTTAATGTATTTTAAAAATAAAGACTTTTAATATTTTTAAAATTTAAAATTATTTAAAATGCACCAATTTCAAATATATAAAATAGTTATTTATGAGATATTTTTAAATATCAAATATTTAATTATGAATGATAACATTAGCTTTGGTAATTAAAACATTAATAAACAAATTTTAGCTTGTAATTAAAATTCCAAAAAATTTTACTTATTTAATTATTATTTGAAGAAAATTTATTGAAAATTTATTGGTATTTATTACTAAATATTGTCCAAGAAATAAAAAACAAAACTATTTAATTAATTAATTTATAAAATTAATTCATCTCTGTATTGTTGATAATAAAAGTATAATTATATTAATATAAAAATTAGAATGTTCTGAAAAACAAAAATCAAAATCAAAATTTTATATAGAAAATGATTACATTAATTCAAGTTGCCTAGCAACTCAGGAAACAATGAAACGAATCGATTCCGGGCCGATACGATTAAATTAATTCAAGTTGCCTAACACTTTAGAACTAGCAATTCGGGAAACAGCAATACATATCAATTCCTGGCCGAAACATTTACTATCTTTATAAAGTCATAATTAGATATTGATCTTTCAAAGCATCATATATATAATGAAAGAAATCAATTCTTAGCAGCATCTTTTTCTAAAGTCATAATGAGATATTGATCTTTCAAAGCATCATATATAAAAAAACAAGATTTGATGTCACCATAATTATCCTTTTGCTACAAGCAAGTTGTTCGTGGTCAGGCTTGGAAAAGACTGCAATGCAGGTATAGGGGAGTCAGCTTTGGGGAAAGGCTGAGATAGCCGAGTGGCGAAGTCTTTGCCATGTTCTGTTGTTAATCACCCTGACGGGACGGCTATCTCCAGCCCCATTTTCTACCTTTGCTGGGGATCGCCGACGTGCCGACAGATGATATGGCTGAACGATTATGACGTCAAAAGCGGAATTGTCGGCACTTGGGAATGCGTCGAACCGTAATAAGAATAACGTAGAAGGTCGACAAAAATTCAGTTGTACTTAGAGAATTCTAAGTTTCCTTACATTCTAATCAGACGAGTATGCTAACTATTGATATTTGATAAATTATAAAACTTTTAGCCTCTTGTCGTTACTTCTACGGTTATTTTTTCTAACTATTGATATTTGATAAATTATAAAACTTTTAACCTCTTGTCGTTACTTCTACGATTATTTTTTCAAAAAAATAAAGCCTCTTTTCATTACTTCTATTTTTTCAACAAAATAAAACTTTTATAATTATCAATATCAACATCAATATAATTATAATTATAATTATAATACTTTTATTGTTAATATTGCATGTACATGGCTACTTTTGATTAGAAGACATACGAGGTTAGCAGAAATTAAAGGTACGTAATATTGTTAGACCACATAAATCGAGAAAGGTGGTTCTTGTTATGACTCCTAGTCATATGAAATATTTTACCGATAAGTCTTAAGAGAGTTACATCACGAGTTTTCAGCTTATATACCAATTAAGTAACTTATAAAACAAATCATCCATAAAAGATCAAAGAAAAACAAAAATTGAATGTAGTTTAGATTTCAAATATACTAACCATTCACTATCATAATGTGATTCATACTCATCACAGGCATACTTTCCACATAGGTACTCCTCTTATTCTCGTGATGCTAAGAGAAGGAGCTATTAAATCCATCTACACCAAGCCCAATGAAGACTAGCCTGAGTCCTACGACACATCTAGACTTATTTTAACACTTCAATTGGTATTATCACACAAAGAAGGCAAAGAAGGACCTCCAACCCATTATGTTAAATCTGATAGAAAACTTATGTACATTAGTTATCATCGAGGACATTTCATGTGAGATGTAGATTCATCCATGTTTTAACTAGATTGTGAAATATGTCCATTAATCTATGATGACACAAATAGTAAAGATGAAGCCTATGCTCGAAAAAGAAGGGCAAAACTTTACTGCAAAAGTAAGGCAACAATTCAGAGAAATCTATCATTATCAACTTTCCCAAGAACTTCATCCTAGGCATGATGACTATGATCTAGATTCAAGACCATGGGTTGGGCTTAAAACCACACGACACAAACCTAAGACTCTTCATAAGCTACTCAAAGTTATTAGAAAGAAACATTTGTACCTTAAAGAATCAATTCCCAATAAACCTTTGTCTATTATTTCTCCCATTTATGTTCTTACTGTAATAGCCTCTCTCTATATTTAGGGGCCAAAAGGTTAGATTAAGTCATATGAGTTATATCATTTAAGAATTCTTGAGGTGCATTTCATTTACATGCATAATATTCGCATACACACATGAGTCATGATTTATAAACATTACAAAGATATTATATACACTCAATTGACTTATTCTGGGGCATAAAAGATTTTAAATAATTATGATGTGATTGTGTGATTGTGTATTTAACATGTCTTGAATTTTGTTTTGATGGACTATAATTAGTAAGTTGGAATTTATTGTTATAAGTGAGAGATTGATGAAGTGATACGTGCACCTAGACTAAGAAAAAGGTTAAATGACAAGACAAATTAATACATGAAAATTTAGAATGATTAGGCCGATGAAATGGTGGCACGTGGCAATGGAGAATGAGTGACAAATAGTTTAGGTAATTGGGTAACAAATGGTTTAGGAAATTACGAGACAAATGGCCCAGTGATTGAGTGAAAATTGGACTAGTTATTAAGTGACAATTTGTGGTTTAGCAAGAGGACATATAACCTAGCTCTTTCCTTGACAAGATTCTTACCAAATGTCTCAATCCTTGCCACACACATACACCCCAACGGCACACACACACACATGAAAGACCATATTTTCTTTTGTTCTTGCTACATGTTATCTCCTCCTCCTTCTCTCATCATCGACACCCATACACAACCCTTACAACCTTGAGATTTTGTTAAAATTCTGCACTTTGTCACTCCAAAATTTTGATTTCTTCATCTTATTGTTGAAACCCTTTTTTTTTTGTTTTCGTCTTATCCTTGGAGTATGCTTTATCCTTGCCTGTTTGGAGGGCTAAGTTAGCTTGATGATTAAGGAGGGTTTGAGTTGAACAAGTGATTTATTGACCTATTATGACATATGTTAGCATAACATTCATGATGATTAAATTGAGATGGGATACATGTAGGGTTATGTTGGAATTTGATGGATGAATTGGTTTTGTTTTGATGTATGAAACCGTAGGTTAGAGGCTGTTCAATGGATGATTTTAGGTTGGGGTTGAAGTATAATGAAGGTAAATTTATGCTAAAGAAAGGTATTAGTATAGTGTTCTTGAAAAGAGAAAGAACTAGGACTACATGAATGATAGTGAATGATAGTTTCTGTTTTGATTTTTGATGCATGAAAGACTAGTTTATAAGCTACCAATTAAATGATTTTGAATTGGAATTGATGATGAAGTTAATGAGGAAAATGAAGTACAATTAAGGTATAATTGAGGTATAATCAATGGACTAGTATGATGGTGTTAGAATTTGGAAAAAAAATTTGAAGGAAATGGATAGTGAACTTTCTATTCACCCATCCCACAATCATGGAAGTTGCATTAGCTCCTTCCCACAATTGTGGGTAATGTTTTCACAAAAGAAATTATGTTTTGTTTTTCCACGATCGTGGAAAGGTACACCACAATCGTGGGTAATGCTTTGAAGTGAAAAAACTTCTATTTGTGTGATTGTTAGACTAACTAAGGATAAGTTACTTTACCTTGTTGTATTTGGAGTTGATTAGGGCTTGAAATGAACCTAGATGGATGCTTGATCAATTGGTTAAGGGTTTGATAAGTCTATGTTGTTAATTGATGTGATAACTTAAGGAATGGATTGGCTTGTTATCAATGTACTTAAATCTAGAATTTGTGAGTTGTTAAAGGAATGAAGGTGTTCTTAGGAATGCAAATGTGATCCAAAGGATGTGAGAAATGTGAATTAGGTATGAATGAATGAGAATTGGGAAATTGTGTGAATATATAAGGCTAGAATAGGATTGGTGAATGAATGATTGATGAATCTAGAGTAATCAAGTTTATTTAAGGCATAAATCTAATTGCCAATAAGTTATGTACAAGATATGATGTATAATGATCAAGACTTGTAAATAAGGATACATACCCGGGAAAGTCAATTAAGCATGCATTGATCATAACATATAAACATATGGATGAATGAGTAATCATATGATTGATCAACTTAGTAATGTGTGAACTATGTGTGTGTATTGCATGATTAAAGAAGCATAAGTAGATCGTCAGCATCCAGACATTACCGAATGTTTAAGCAATATCTTATTTGGAGCGTAATTTGAGTTAACCTAGATGTTTCTCACTATGATTGATTTGTTTTTGTTTAAATTTCAGCTACTGAATCGTTACTTATATACTTGTAATATTTTCGTATATTGTTGGTCCGAGGAATTTGATATTCGAGAATGTATTAGAAGTGCTTACTGATTGTATATGAATGGGGAAATGTGTTCTTAACTGAATGTTAAATGCCAAATTCAGATCTAAAGAATATGATAAATGACTGAGCACATTGAATGAAAAGTATTGATAGCATAATGTGTGAATTGATGCATTCCATCACATTAATATGCATGATCAAATAAAGGAGTTGTGACCGAAGTGACCAATGTGAAAAAGAGCTTAAGGCTTAGGAATGTGCACAAAGAGCCACAGGCTCAGTTATTAATGAGCTCGGTATTCACAATAGGTACGGGACAATATATGAAATGAGTCCAGTATCCACAACAGATACAAGACAGTAAATAGACGTTTGGTCACAACAAAGCAAAATGAAAGTGGAGTCATATGTGCATTTGCAAATATAACTTTACATGTATCATGTGAAAGATTTCAATTAATTACTGAATTGTTTTAACATGTG
The DNA here is from genome assembly GCA_025629825.1 of Erythroxylum guanchezii. Classification (NCBI taxonomy): domain Eukaryota; kingdom Viridiplantae; phylum Streptophyta; class Magnoliopsida; order Malpighiales; family Erythroxylaceae; genus Erythroxylum; species Erythroxylum guanchezii. The sequence continues at coordinate 23,699,458 of JAOTAX010000008.1, read as the reverse complement.
ATATGCAATATTTATGTACATGTTATACTTATTAAAATGGGATGAAAGGTGATATGGTATACACAGTGGAATGATACGATGTACTCATTGATGTGTTTGCTCTAATGTGCCATTCCTGTAAGGTATTTGCTTGGATATACTTTGGTATGCCGGGTATATGCTCTATAAGTGTGGTATGTTACATTTTTGATATCATAGCATAGTTTGGCATTCTTAGGCATATATAGGAATAGTTTAACATGGCATTTAGCAAGAGATTCATATAGTGATCACAATTGTTGTTTGGTATAAGTCATCAGCTATAGGAGACCGAGTTATGAAATCAGCTGACCTTGAGTCAATAGGAGCCAATAGGGAGCCTCCTATGCCCCAGTATGAAAAAATGCCTAAAAGAGTCCCTAAGAAGAGAGAAAGAAGATATGATAAGCTCAGTAAGTAGGGGGTTGTGGACTACAATAGAAGTACAAACCCTATTGAGGCAGAGGGGTGGTTGGAAAGAACAGAGAGGATATCTGATCGGACGGACTGTGAGTTTCACGAGAAGTTTGACTACGTAGTCTCGTTACTCCAAGGTTTGGCTTACTAGTGGTGGAAGGCTATTCCTGATAGCTCTACCTGACCTTGTAAACTGACATGGGAAGACTTCTTGAGGATCTGTAAGGAGAATTATATGTCGAAGATCTACTTGGATAGAAAGATGAAAGATTTCTCTGACCTAAAACAAGGGAACCTCACTATAGTCGAATATGAGGTTCAGTTTAATGAGTTACTGGGATATGCTACCGCTTTGATTCCGACAAAGGAAGACAAATGTAGACGATTTGAGGATGGACTGAATATAGAAATCAGAACGAGATTGGTCATTACCAATTTGAGTATCTTTACTGAGTTACGAACTGCTTTAATCCAAATTTAGCAGTTACTGAAGAATGAACAAGGATAGGACAGGCAAGAGTTTAGATTGAATAGACAAGATGAGTTCCAAATTGATTTTGGCAGAAGGCTCAACAAATGCCTGAATAGGCCATCGCAATCACAGTTGAGGTTGAGACAATTAGGGTTTAGGCCAAAAGGCGGCTCTGTTTATTCCTGTAAAGGTTAGATGTCTGGAGGACAAACATAGGGTGAGCAATCACAACAGATGCCCAGCTGTGAGCATTGTGGAAAGAGATATGGTGGAAAATGTTGGAAGTCAACAGGAGCATGTTTGCGATGTGGTTCTTTTGAGCATCAGATCAGAGATTGTCCTGCCATTGTAAGAGCCCAGTCTAAAGTGAGAGGAGGATCTGTAACTGAAATGAACGTCCAGCAAAGCGGAGCCAGTGAAGCAGGACACAGAGGCAGAGGTAGGGGTAGAACTAGTTCAATAGGTCCTAGTGCAGAACTGAAATGCAGAGCGGCCAATCACAGTCTCAGGCTAGGATCTACGCCATTAACAGACAAAAGGCTCATAATTCCCCTGACGTGGTTACATGTGTGTTATATGTCTTTAATTTTGAGGCATTTTCATTGTTAGATCCTGGTCCATGCATTCATTTATTACCTCACACTTGGCATCTAAACTACATTGTGAGAGAGAGATGTTAAAATGTGGCTTAGATGTGAGTACTCGAAGTCTGTAAAGCGTGCATCATTCGAGTTGATCAAGAGAAGTTGGAAGCTAACTTGATAGTCCTACAGTTAAGAAAGATAGATCTTATTCTGGGTATGGATTGGCTTACTGGACATAGGGTTGTAATGAATTGCTATACTAAAGAAGTAATTATTGAATCTCCTAATCAACCACGGGTGATATTTTGAGATATTAGTCAAGCAGTGCCAGCTGGATTAATTTCCTCAATGAACGCCTTTAGATTGAATCAAAATGGATGTGAGGCTTACTTAGCCTATGTAACTGATACCTGAACTGAGCAAATAATTTAGGATATTCCTGTTGTTAGGAATTTCCCAGATGTGCTTCCCAGTAAGTTACTGGGATTATCCTAGATAAGGAAACAAAGTTTACAATTGACCTTGTTCCAAGTACTACTCCTATTTCTATTCCTCTGTATAGGATGACACTTGTGGAACTTAAGACCCTGTTGCAGGAGTTGTTGGATAGGGGTTTTATCAAACCCTTGGGGAGCTCCAATTTTGTTTGTAAAGAAGAAAGATAGGACTTTGAGATTGTGTACTGATTATAGACAATTAAGTCAGGAGACGGTGAACAATAAGTATCCCTTACCAAGAATTAATGATTTACTTAACCAGTTATAGGGAGCTCAGGTGTTTACTAAACTGGATTTGAGGTAAGGGTACTACCAATTGAAGATATCAGAAGTTAATGTACCAACGAGTGCATCCAGGACCAGATATGGACATTTTGAGTTTTTGGTGATTCCTTTTGGATTGACAAATGCTCCGGCAGCTTTTATGGCATTGATGAACAAGGTATTTCATCCTTACTTAGATCATTTTGTGATTATATTCATATATGATATTTTGGTGTATTTGAAGAGTAGAGAGGAGCATTCTGAGCACCTGATATTAGTTTTACAGATAATGAGAGAGAAGCAATTGTATGCCAAGTTCAATAAGTGTGAATTTTGGCTTGATCAAGTGGTGTTCTTAGATTATGTAGTATCTAGACAGGACATACAGGAAAACCCAAAGAAAATTGAGGTAGTAATGAAGTGGGAAGCCCCGAGAAATGTGTCTGAGATTCGGAGTTTTCTTGGACTAGCTGGTTATTACAGAAGGTTTGTTGAGGGGTTTTCACTGATCTCATCCCTTTTGACAAAGCTTCTAAGGAAGAATTTACCTTTCAGATGGACTGAGGAATGTCAGAAAAGTTTTGAGGAATTAAAATACCAATTGACTACAGTACCGGTGTTAGTTATTCCATCTGGATATGGGGGTTATATTGTATACAATGATGCTTTACACTAGTGATTAGGGTGTGGTTTGATGCAATATGGTAAAGTGGTAGCATGTGCTTTGAGACAATTAAGACCTCATAAGTTTAACTATCCAGTTTATGATTTAGAGCTTGCTACAGTGGTGTTTGCCTTGAAAATTTGGTGACAGTATTTATGTGGTAAGACATTTAAGATATTTACAGATCATAGAAGCTTGAGATATTTATTGAGTAAAAAGGAGTTGAATATGAGGCAACATTGGTGGATTGAATTGCTTAAGGATTATGATTGCACGATTGAATACCATCCTGGTAAAGCTAATGTTGTGACTGATGCCTTAAGCAGGAAATCTAATATCAATGTGGCACAAATTTAGACATCGAGGTTACCAAACCTAGTTTAATTAAGAGCATTGAATGTTGAGCTAAATTTGGGGCAGAATGAGGCATTGATAGCTATGTTGAAACTTAGACCAGTATTGCATAAAAGGATTAGAAAAGCTCAAAGCAAGGATCTAGAACTAGTGAAGCTTATAGAGAAGTTGAAACAAAATCCGAGTTCTGAATTTAAGTTGAGAGATGATACCTTATGGTTGAAGCAGAGATTATATGCACCTGATGTTGATGATTTGAGAAAGAGATTTTGGAGGAAGCACACATGGCAACTTATGTTATGCATCCTGGTACTACCAAGATGTACAGTACTCTGAAACAACATTTTTGGTGGCCAGGAATGAAAAGGAAAGTGGCTAAATATGTTGCTAAATGTTTGACATGCCAGCAGATTAAGGCTGAACATCAAGCTCCAGTTGAAAAGTTACAATCATTACCTATTCCGGAATGGAAATGGAAGAGAATCACAACGGATTTTATTATGGGTCTATCGAGAACTCCGAGGTAATATGATGCCATATAGGTTATTGTCGATAGTTTGACAAAATCGGCTCATTCCCTACCTGTGAGAGAGAACAATAAATTAGATCAGTTAGCTCAAAGATATGTTAATGAAATAGTGAGATTACATGAAGTCTCAGTGTCTATTGCACCAAACCGGGATCCCAGATTTACCTCTTAATTTTGGGGTAGTTTACAAACAACATTAGGTACAAAGTTGAACTTTAGTACAGTATTTCATCCTCAGATAGACGGACAGAGTGAGAGGACTATTAAGACTATTGAGGATATTCTCAGAGCTTGTGTTTTGGAGTTTCAAGTATCATGGGATGAATGTGTTGCTCTCATTGATTTTGTATATAATAATCACTATCACGGTAGTATTGGTATGGTTTCATATGAAGCATTATATGGTAGAACGTGTCGCTCACCTTTGTACTGGGACAAGGAAGGCCTAAGGATTGTTAAAGGCTCAGAGTTGATTCAAGACACTGTGGATAAGGTAAAATTGATCCGTAATAGGATAGATAGACAAAAGAGTTATGTAGATCAGCATCGAAGAGATATAGAATATCAAGTGGGAGATAAGGTATTCTTGCGAGTGTCACCTTGGTGAGGAGTGTTAAGGTTTGGTAAAAATGGTAAGTTAAGCCCTAGATACATTAGTCCATATGAGATTATTGAGAGAGTTAGACCATTGGCTTACAAGTTAGCATTACCGCCAGAGATGTCTCAGATTCACAATGTGTTCCATGTTAGTATGCTTAGAAGGTATCGATCAGATCCGACGCATGTATTGCCAGCACAAGAAGTTGAAATTGCAACTAATTTGAGTTATGTGGAGGAGCCGATCAAAATAGTTGGCTAACAAACTAAGTGGCTAAGAAATCGAGTAAATCCTTTGGTGAAAATCCTTTAGAGGAATCATTCAAAAGAAGAAGCTACCTGGGAGAATGAGGAGAACATGAGGAAACAATATCCCCACCTATTTGATCAATCAGGTAAAAATTTCGAGGAAGAAATTTTTTAAGGGGGAGAATTGTAATAGCTTGTCTATGTATTTAGGGGCCTAACGGTTAGATTAAGTCATATGAGTTATATCATTTAAGAATTCTTGAGATGCATTTCATTTACATGTATAATATTCATATACACACATGAATCATGATTTAGAAACATTGCAAAGATAGTATATGCACTCAATTGACTTTTTCCAGGGTATGAAAAATTTTAAATAATTATGATATGATTGCATGATTGTGTATTAAACATGTCATAAATTTTGGTTTGATGGATTATAATTAGTAAATTGGAATTTATTGTTATAAGTGGGAGATTGATGAAGTGATATGTGCACCTAGACTAGGAAAAATGTTAAATAGCAAGACAAATTGATATATGAAAATTTAAGTTGACTAGGCCTATGAAATAGTGAGACGTGGCAATGGAGAATGAATGACAAATGGCTTAGGTATTTGGGTGACAAATGGCTTAGGAAATTATGAGACAACTAGCCTATTGATTGAGTGACAATTGGACTAGTTATTAAGTGACAATTCGTGGTTTAGGAAGAGTACATATAACCTAGCTCTTTATTTGACAAGTGTCTCAATCCTTGCCACACACATACACCAACGACATACATACACTTGAAAGACCATCTTTTATTTTGTTCTTGCTACATGCTATCTCCTGCTCCTTCTCTCATCATCAACACCCATACACAACCCTTACAACCTTGAGATTTTGCTAAAATTCTGCACTTTGTCACTCCAAAATTTTGTTGTGTTCATCTTGTTGTTGAAACCCTTGTTTTTGTTTTCATCTTATTCTTAGGGTATACATTATCCTTGCGTTTTTGGAGCGCTAAGTTAGCTTAATTATTGAGGAGGTTTTGAGTTGAACAAGTAAGTGATTTATTGACCTATTATGATATATGTTAGCATAACATTCATGATGGTTAAATTGAGATGGGATACATGTAGGGTTGATGCTGAGTTGTGATAGAATTTGATGGATGAATTGGTTTTGTTTTTATGTATGAAACCGTAGCTTGGAGGCTGTTCAATGGATGATTTTAGGTTAGGGTTTGAAGTATAATGAAGGTGAACTTATCCTAAAGAAAGGTGTTAGTGTAGTGTTCTTGAAATGAGAAAGAACTAGGACTACATGTATGATAGTGAATGATAGTTTTTGTTTTGATTTTTGATGCATAAAAGACTAGTTTATGAGCTACCAATTGAATGATTTTGAATTGAAATTGGAGATGAAGCTGATGAGGAAAATGAAATATAATTGAGGTATAATCAACGGACTATTATGATGGTGTTATAACCTGGAAAAAAATTGAAGGAAATGGATGGTGAATTTTCTGTTCACCCATCCCAAGATCGTGGACGCTGCATTAGCTCCTTCCTACGATCGTTGGCAATGCTTTGACAAGAGAAATTTTCTATTTTGTTTTTCCACCATCTTCCCACAATTGTGGGCAATGCTTTGACAAGAGAAAATTTATGTTTTGTTTTTCCACAATCATGGAAAGGTACCCCACGATCGTGGGCAATGCTTTGAAGTGAAAAAAAATTGTTTTATGTGACTGTTGAACTAACTAAGGATAAGTTACTTTACTATGGTGTATTTGGACTTGATTAGGGCTCGAAATGAACCTAGATGGTTGCTTGATCAATTGGTTAAGGGTTTGATAAGTCTAGGTTGTTAATTGATGTAATAACTTAAGGAATGGATTGTCTTGATATCAATGTACTTAAATCTAGAATTTATGAGTTGTTAAAGGAATGGAGGTGTTCTTAGGAATGCAAATGTGATCCAAAGGATGTGAAAAATGTGAATTAGGTATGAATGAATGAGAATTAAGAAATTGTATGAATATATAAGGCTAGAAAAGGATTGGTGAATGAATGATTAATGAATCTAGAGTAATCAAGTTTACTTAAGGCATAAATCTAATTGACATTAAGTTATGTATAAGATATGATGTATAATGATCAAGACTTGTAAATAAGGATACATACCTGGGAAAGTCAATTGAGAATGTGTTGATCATGACATATAAACATGTGGATGATTGAGTAATCATATGATTGATCAACTTAGTAATGTGTGAACTATATGTGTGTATTGCATGATTAAAGAAGCACAAGTAAATCATCAGCATCTAGACATTGCTGGATCTTCAAGGCAATAGCTTATCTAGAGCGTACTATAAGTTAACCTAGATGTTTCTAACCACGATTGATTTGTTTTTGTTTAAATTTTAGCTACTGAATTGTTACTTATATAATTGTGATATTTCCATACATTGTTAGTCCTAGGAGTTTGATATTTGAGAATGTATTAGAAGTGCTTACTGATTGTACGTGAATGGGAAAATGTATTCTCAACTAAATGTTGAATTCCGGACTCGGATACGAAGAATATGATAAATGACTGAGCACATTGAATGAAAGTTATTGATAGCATAATGTGTGAATTGATGCATTCCATCACATTAATATGCATGATCAGATAAAGGAGTTGTGACCGGAATGACTAACGTGAAAAAGAGCTTTAAGCTCAGAAATTTGCACAAAGAGCTACAGGCACAGTTATTAATGAACCCGGTATTCACAATAGGTACAAGACAATATATGAAATGAGCCCGATATTCACAACAGATACGGGACAGGAAATAGGCGCTTGATCATAACAAAGCAAAATAAAAGTAGAGTCACATGTGCATTTGCATATATAACTTTACGTGTATCATATGAAAGATTTCGATGAATTATTGAATTGTTCTAATATGTGATATGCAATATTTGTGTACATGTTGTACTTATTGAAATGGGATGAAAGGTGATATGGTATACACAATGGAATGATATGATGTACTCGTAGAATTTGGTTATTTACTTGTGATATTTGTGTCTGACTTAAGTGAGCACATCAATGATGGTTCACTCACTAAGTTCGCAAACTCATCAAAATTGCAACATTGTTTTTTTCAAATTTAAAGGAGTTCTAGCTCCTAAGGTGATAAAGTAAAGTATAGTACCCGCGTTTTTGGGACAAAATGGCTCAAAGGTTTGATCAGTTGATTTTGAAGAGTCTAGTTAGAGTATTTTGGTCTAGTGTCCCATTTCATGTTGAGCATTTTGTATGAAGTTGTAAACTATTGCATAATATATAATGTTTATACTTGAGTTATAAATTGTAATGACACAATGAATGTCATGTTTTTGAATGAACTATGATTGCTTGATCTTTTGAAGATCTTGTGATACGTGTGATGCCATAAATAAAATAATGTGTTTGCTCTAACATGCCATTCCCGTAGGGTATGTGCTCAGATATACTATGGGATGTTGGTTATATGCTCTATGATAGTAGTATGTTACACTTTAGCATCAATTCGTTATATGATGATGAGACTGTATGAGGATGAATTTCCTCCCCTAGAGAGACCTACAGATGATACTAATAGGGTTATACTCAATCCTTATATTTATTATACAAAAATAACCTCTCATGGTACCCTTATATCTATTCCTAGAGATGAAGTACTCAACTGACACACAAATAATGTTATGGCCTGAAACAAATTTCTTCACCGAATAGATATCAAGGTTGATGGACTTAAACAACAAACTCAGGCTACTCAAAAAAGGATAGAAATAGTATCTTCTCACACCTAAAAGCTATACACATCTTTGAAAGATCAAATGGTTCAACTTATTGTTGATTAAGAAGATATATTGAAACATAGTATTTGGGACCTGATTTCACAAACAAAGAACAAGAACTTTGAAGGGTGAAAGAAGTACCTCAAATAATGGAAGCAGACCTGCAAATAAAATAGTCTAAGACTGTTTATAGAGCATATCATATAACTTTTCCAGTTATTCAACCCATCTATTCATCCTCATCTTATCCTGAAGCTGTTGATTATGAAAAAGTGTTTAAAATAAATTATCTTTTAATTAGGCAGCATATTCATCCTACCACTAAACCTAAACCTACCAAACTTACAAAGACCAAAACTGAAAGGACTCATGATCCCTCACCTTCAAACATATTGATCCATGAACCAAACCTTTGTAGATTAAAACTCCACCTTCATCACCACCTAAAGCCCAACCTTCTCCATCTATTATAAAAGATAAAGGTCCTCAACAAGAGTTCATTGCAACTCTTGCACTAGTATTTATTCAGATGAACCTGAAGAACAAACATTTGAAGATTTTGAAATTTCGGAACAACCCTCAAAAGACTTAGAACAATTTACAGATTTATCTGAATTAGCTCAGATCGTGATGACTATGCCTGAAATATCTCAACCAACTAAAGTCAAACCAGATATCAGAGAAGTTGAATCTACAAAGACTAAACCATTTGAACCCTCACCACAACCAATACAAACACCACTAACCAAACATGCTTCAAGACCCTAGTTTACTTTTGATGACCTTTCACCCAAAAAATTGAGAGATCATCTGCATGAATTTGGAGCCTGGATCGATTTACAGATGACTCAACCTAATAATCCCTTACAAGATATCTAGTCTGAATTTACATCTCGTTTTAAGCTACTTTATAAGAATGGTGGCAAAGTCTAGATGACTATCGCAGGCTCCAGTATATTCAAGTAACATTTGCAGGAATTCTTCTTGAAGTCGTTCATAAAGATTCGTTAGAGATTTTTAGCTCATTGACAAACAAATCAGGCAAAAGTATTTTGAAATTAAATGTTGTTCATTAGATAAAAGAGATCTATAGAAACATTTTCAATGTAAGATGGAAAGATATTATCTGTTTAATGGTCTACACAGAGATATGAAAGAAATACCTCTTGGAGAAATTTATAAGCTCACTTTGGCTTCTCTTAATAAATTTTGTGATCAACAAACGTTTTTCAAGAACATGATAAAAGGTAGTCCTCTCTTGAAAAAGGCTTGCAAAAAACCTTATATGAAGATCAATTGTACAGAGAAAAAGGATTGTAACTATCGTACTAAACAGAAGTATCATCATAAGAATTTCTCCTACAAAAAGTTTCGCAAATCTCAAATTTTGAATGAAGGTTATTATAAGCTATTCAGAAGACGAAAGCAATGCAGATTTGTCCGATTCTTTACACAAAGAGCTCCTCATACAAAAAGTCATATCGTTGTTTCATTTTTGTCAAACCAAGACATTATATTCACCAATGTCCTAATAAGACAAAAAAGGATTTGAAATTGTTGGAATCTATTGAGGCCATAATGCCTATCCAAGACAATGGTTATATTGAAGACTTCATTTATGACCAATCCAGTGAAGATGAGAAAACAAAACTTGTTGTTCTAATTAACTCTTCTAATGTTGAGTTTACATGCTCTTATAACCTAATTGATGAAAATACTGAAGATGATTACTTATATATGCTACAACAAACATGTTTACAGGTAGATTTAAAACCTATCACAGTTCCTCATCCTTATGTCCATATCCACTTATTGCAACAAGATAAATATGATAAGCCAATCAAGGGTATTGGATATATAGATATTGGATCCTACCGGAGTCTTATGGAGGCTATTATCTTACCTCTTGAAGTCTAGATATCACTTGATGAATACTTCACTACTGCTGATCTTAATTCATTCAAAATTGGGCTATCACCAAAAAGGCAAGAGAGAGAATATTTTTCCGTTATTGTTTTGTATGGACTAAAGTTCTTGGTAGTAATCTACCTAGACTAGATATTCCAATTGGTATGGATATATATTGCAAAGCATCTCCATTACAAATCCTACCTAAAGGAATTAAATATCGAGCCAACTTCAGTACCTACGTAGATCTCGCAATGTGTTTGAACTCACCCAAATACCTCCTTCATATGAAACACTAAGGGATCAATTTTTAAAGCATTGTCCTACTACCCATGCATAGTTCTCACACCCCAATCCTCTTTGGAAAAATCCACAATTCTTTATTCATCTACCATTCAAGAAGAATGAAGACATTAATCCTACCAAGGCTACTATTCCTAGCATGAATCTTAATGACTTAAATTTAGCACAAGAGGAGTGTGCTACCTTACTCAAACAAGGATTAATTGAGCTAACAAAATCAAACTGGGAATGTCAAGGTTTCTACGTGAACAAAAGAGCATAACAAAAGAGGGGAAAAAAAGGTTGGTAATTGATTATAAACCTCTTAATGCATTCCTTCAAGATGATAAATTCTCACTACCAAAGATCAATACTTAAGTCATGTTTCTAAAAAAAGCCACAATCTTTTTAAAATTTGACTTGAAAGCAGGATTTTGGCAATTGGGTATAGATCCATAAGAAAGATACAAAACAGCTCTCTGCATTCCCAATGCTTAATTCCAATAGACTGTAATGTCATTTGGACTTAATGTTGCTCCATCACTATTCCAAAGGGCCATGACAAAAATTTATGAGCTCATGCTTTCCAGTACCTTGATCTTTGATGATGTCCTCTTATACTCCAAAACACATGAAGATCATAAGGCTATATTTCAATCAATTTTTTGATGTTACAAAACAATATGGAATTATGTTCTTATCTAATAAAAGTCATATTGGGATAGCCCAAATAGAATTTTTGGGTATGAATTTCCATGATGGATGTTATCAACCTAGTCCACACGTAGCAAGTGAGCTATTACATTTTCCTAATGAAAATCTCATCACAAAACAAATTCAACAATTCATTGGAATTGATAATTACATCAAAGATTTCATCCTTTATGTGACTGATTACACAACTCCCTTATCCAAATTTCTCAGAAAGAATCCACCACCATGGAGTAAAGAATAAACCAGAGTTGTCCAACACTTAAAACAAGCAAGTCAGAATCCACTCCCTTTAAAAATTCCTAACAAAAGCCAATGTATCCTTTAGACAGAAGCTAGTGACCATTATTAGGATGCCATCTTGATTGAAGAGATTGATGGGAAAAGACATTATTGTGTCCACACAAGTGGCTAGTTCAAGGAATAGGAAAAACCACCATACCATCTATAAGAAAATCTTAGCAGTAAAAAAGAGCATTGAAAAATTCAATTTCCACCTCAACCTTATCACTTTTTGATTGAAATAGACAACACATCTTTTCCAAAGATTCTTGAGCCTAATAAGAAGATATTGCCTGATAGTCAATTACTTCGTTGGCAAGTTCAGTTTTCATGCTATAAATTCATTGTTCGCCATATCAAAGGTCACCACAACTTCCTTGTAAATTTTCTCTCAACCTAGAAAAATAATTCAATTGCTCTCTCCCATCTTTAAAATGTCAATTCCTCTAATTATCCCTATCATAGAATTTCCACTGTATACTAGGATTAAGAAATCCTTCCCTCCAATCTCCAAAACTCCTCCACAAACAATGTATGACATTGTTGTTCTCCTTTGAAAAAGTCTTTTTACTACCTCCATCTTGTTCTCACTTCCTTGAATATTCCTCCACATCCCTATCAGTTTGACATGTTAACTTTGTACCGATCATCATCTTTATGATTCTCTTTCTGAGCCAACAATATGGCATCTATGGGCTTTATCTGCCATGTATGCATGTCCAATTGTTCCCTGTCCTTTACATGTTTATAAACATCTTGCCAATCCAACCAATATTAGTTCCCTACTATAGACATTCCTCGAATGGTTCTAACCTTGCCTAAATGGCGTATTCAACTTGGATACATTCTCAATAGATATCAACTATAAGACATTCCTCTATCTAAACAAAAAGCCCATTCTATCTTCACTGTTCACCGCCCGTATAGCCTGACTGAGCATGGTTATATTTGCACCATTAATCATTTTCAAATTTGGTGAACCTTTATTAACTAGCCCAAACAGCAGAAAGACTTAATATGTGATCTATACCATTTTTTAGATCACATAAACTATCATCCCAAATCCACCAAGCCACTTGTACATCGGTCCACACAAGGTGACTTTGCCCTTTTGAAGCCCATTTTACCAACTACTGGATATTGGTCTTTTGGTGACCAATTTGCTTATATGGGATTTAAAATTATAGCAGGTGAATTATCATGCCTACCTGGTTTTGAGCCTAAGAACAATGTTAAACTTGGAGAAAGGTCTACAACTAAGCCCGTAAATGGGCCCAAACTTCCTGATCATTTTCAAAGTGTCCAAGATCTCTAGCCTCAAGTTTGAACCAACACAAAAATAATCCATTTTAATAAAGAAATGGAACAAATGGATGATGACATTTCTAGTTTTAATGATGGCAGTAGTGGACCCCAATCTTTTTATATACCTCCTTATTATATACCTCTTTCTAGGTATATAAAAACATTGGTTCCCATTCTTTTTATATACCTCCTTATTAATAGACTCCTCATTATATTTTAAGAATATTATTGGGAACCAATGTTTCCAATAATTCTTACTTTTATTATTCACTTTTGTATTTTAGTTTGAATTATTGTACTATGTGAGAATCTTTTCTAAAAGTTGTTTGTCCTATTTCCTTGGCTTAATCTATAAAATCAAGGTTTTTCCTTTCATTGTAGATCATTGAGAATTCAATAAAAATAGAGCGTGTTTTATATCTTATTACTTCTTTCTAGGTTTTCTCTCTCCTAAAAGCTTGATTCTTGAATAATGTAAGCCACAGTCACACAGAAAGACAAAAATGCTCTACACTTGTCTCTTGATGAAGATTTTGTGTATCAAGTCTTGGACTATAGATCCTGTTTGAGATATATGTTATACGGGGAAAGATTAGTCAGTTTAGACTTCTAAAAGGCAAGTTTTAATAATTGACACCCTAAACAGAAAAGATAGGCTTTATGTCTTGGCTAGCATATGTGAAATCTAAGCTATCGTCAATCGTTGTTTATCTTTGATCCATTATGGATTATTTGATTTATAATTATCTTGACTAATATATAGGCTAGAAACCCTTGATGTGGCTCCCTTGAAGCTTATTAGTGAAATATTCCGTTAACCTAAGAGTCATAGTGAGAAGAGCCTTTCTCGATTAATGTACTCTAACAATGCCACATACTTTTGGTTTCTACTATCCTCATATGCTTTCTAACAAAGGGTAGCCCAGACGGTAATATAAATTATTATATTTAAAAATTAATTAATAAGAATTACTTATTAACAAATTATTAATTATAAAAATAAAATTAATTATATATTTCATTGATCATGCAATGTTTTATTTTACTAAAAATGATTTTATTATACTTCTATATTATATTTAAATAATTTAAAATGAGTACTTAATTTCTTTTAAATAAAAATAAATATATTTTTACTATATTAATTATAGGCCGATCTAGTTTACCGTTAAAAGGGTATATTATATATTTACTTTTAATTCATTTGAATATTAATAAATGAATTACTTACTCATAAATGGTAATGATAATTTAATTAATGATGATTCAAAATAATAATAATAATAATGATGATGATAATAATAATAATAATGATGATGATGATGATGATAATAAAAACCTCTCATGTAGTTTAATAAAACTTTAAAAAGACACTGTGATTTTTAAAATTATCAAAAAAACTCTTTATAGTTTTTAGTTTTAAAAAATAAATTCTCTTTTTTTAGGCTTCGACTAAAAAATAACGATGAAATACATATAATATAAATCTTAAACGTGGACTAATCAAATGTTAATATTATAATAATTCAACTCAGATTTTAAAAATAACCTAAACGAATTAGATGACTTAAAGTAATAATTTAAAATAATTAAAATAAATTATTAGTTTAATTCAGATTTAGTTAACTCAGTTCGAGATTAAGAGGTAAGTTGAATTGTCATATAAATAAAATTTAATTAGTTTGTGTCTGATAGTTGTACTGCATATGTTTCATTATCTGAAGTCTAAAAAACAAGATTTTCTAAAAAAAACTCAAATCTTGGAGTTGGAGTTTTTTAAGAAGAACTTTTTGTTATAATTTTTCAAATTATTTAACAAAAACACTATTAAATATTTTATTAAAATAATTATTAATAAAAATAACTAAAAATTGAAGATATGCGTCTTTATTTTTTAAAAAAAGTCATAAATAATTGAAAATTTCTTGAATATGCTTCAGATGGTCTCAATCATGAATTTAGTATTTTACAAATATTTGGAATTTTACCCAATTTGAAAGGAATTATTTTAGTAAGTTTAAAAAGGTCTTGCGCTGAGTGACTTAGAAACTATTATTTTATATATTTTAATTGAATTTTATATTTCTTCAACACATATGTTTTCTCGTTTAATCTTTTACAAGGAATTTCTTTTTGTTTTCAAACTTGACTCCTCTTGAACTTTCTTATTTTCTAGAACACGGTTCTCATTATCTATGTTTATGTATGATGATCAAAATGAAATTTTATAATCAAAACTATGAATACTTTCTTATTGATATTTTATGTTCTT
Organism: Erythroxylum guanchezii; assembly: GCA_025629825.1. Lineage (NCBI taxonomy): Eukaryota > Viridiplantae > Streptophyta > Magnoliopsida > Malpighiales > Erythroxylaceae > Erythroxylum > Erythroxylum guanchezii. The sequence continues at coordinate 23,684,226 of JAOTAX010000008.1, read as the reverse complement.
ATTAAAATTTGTTCTCAATTCAATTACGTACATATTCAAAATTTTCTTTACCTATTCGTGGAGAAATTAATTCATTTTTACGATTTTAGTTGCTTATTATTTATTAATGATTCAATCAATTCAACCGATTCAACCAAGTTTAATTTTTCAGTTTGAGTTTTAATTTTTTGGTTCGATTTACTTTAATAACTCTTATTGTTAAAAGTTGACCAATTTATTAATTAATGAAAAATTTTATAAATTAATAAGTTTTTATTAATTATAATTAATTAATTAATTTTTATTTAACAATATCTCTTTTAATTAAAATTTAAAAAATTTTATAAATAAATACAATCTCTTTCAATTATATTTCAAACTTTTTTAATTTTATTTAATTTTTAACCAATTTTATAGTGATCTAATACCCATTAAATTTTTTAAATCTTAAACTTTTTATCTTTTTTTAACATTTATATTTATACTTCTATTGTAGTATCAATTTTGCCTTATTATTTACCTTGGGCGTATTTTGAGTTCTGGCCGTTCTTGACTATTATAGGCCTACTAGTTGTATTATTTGCCTTCCTCCAACATCGTCAAAACAGAGATCTACTTTAATATTATTTACAATAATTCAAGTTTAAAATGACCTAACAATTCTGATTTTTTAAAAAAGATGTTAAATGATTTATAATTTATAGAAAAAAATTATTAATTAACTTTCAATTAATTATTGTCAGGGGTTGTAAGTTCTTTTAAGATATAAAAGTCAGTTTTAATTGTAATTGTATTTACAAAACAATATTTAAATACAGGAAGAATCAGGTAAGCTCAGATCTATCGTCTCTTCTTATCTAGTTATTTATCTTGCTGGTCTCTGGGCCTAATTGGTTTTGCTGTTTCTTATTCTTGGCTTCTTCGTTCTCGCCACTCGCCAAGGAATTGACAGAAAGTAGAAGAAATGATCTAACAAAAGTTTTGACCATCTCAGAGGCAACCAGCAGTACAAGAGAGCACACGTTTCCACGCAAGACACTTCTCATGGATCTAGAAGTATATACACAGAGCTAGCTAGCTAGAGGACAAGACATTAGACATGCCTATCGGTACAGAAGTTGCCCACGAAACTCCTGACAAAGTGGTTACTGTATATATCGTATCATTCGATAAAAAGCTTTTGAGCCACTGAGATGGATTGTCTTAATTGTGTATCTTTCACAGAGGTCAACAACACTGTTTTAGTCTTAACCTAACGCTAATGACAAATGCACATTGACAATAGCATGCCTCGTATGAAAAGAAGAAATCGTTGTCTAATGCTCAATCCTGGGACGGCTTGTATAGCTACGGCATGCATAGCTTCCACGTTCGATTCCATCACAAAATCGATTTTGTCTATGCGGTACTAGAGTGGCTTTCTATCTCGTCCATATTTTCTCTTGGGTTAATTGTAAAAAAACCTTAAATCTTATCTAATTTTATAATTATAGTATGAATTTAAAATTATAATAATAAAATATTTATTTTTAAATTTTTTAATTCTAACTTAACATTATTCTATTTGTTAAATTAATTTGCTGATGTAATTTACTATGTGTTTAAAAATTTTAATTATTAATACACATCAATTTAAATTAAGAGAAGAAATGTTGATTAAAAAAAGAAATTATTTTATCACAACAATAACGGAAGAAAATAAAACCCTAGCTAAATTGTCAATTGTTGGGTGCTTCTAGTTGCAGCTTCCAAATCTTGTGATAGACAAGGTAGTTACAGAGAGTTTGACGAAGATGTGGTTCTATATCAGCTAAATAAAAGGCTACTTTGCATAACAATTACTTTCCTATAGTTTTCCCCTTTATGTCAATAAAAATCATACGCAAATTGAACAAAAACCATCTGTTTCTTTGGAATCTAGCGTCAACTTGGTTAAGGTTAAAATATTCGCAGCTCTTTTCATAGGATTATTCATACTTATTTCTTTATTACTGTACACCGTAGAATTATATTATCTCTCTTTCAGCTCCAATCCCTTGAGATCACCATTGTTGCATATATGAAAATGACACGTATTAGTAGGGGTATTTATGGTAGGATAATCTGACCCGTTCACAAATAACCTGAATCTGAACCTGAATGTCAGGTTCAACAATTTTATGAACCTGAATCTAAAGAACCTATAGGATCGGCTAACCTATTTTCAGGTTCAGTTCTCAAGGTAACCAGAACCTATTCATATCAATATATATGCCAACAAATTATAAAAATAATTGGTGAAAACAAATATAAATTATTCATAAAAGTATGCATATAAAATCCATCAAAAATTAATCCAACGTGTTAAACTCAAGTAAAGTAAAAATAAGTCAAACAATGTCTTATAGAAGATCCATACTAGAAAAAAAAAAGAGATAAATTATTAAACAATTATTCTTCGAATAGGATGATCCACTGTTATACATGAGTCATATCTGTAGAAAATAAAGAATAAAAAGAGTTAGACTCGTTATTTCTTTTTTAATTGAAAAAAGAATTTTTTA
>JAOTAX010000008.1:23663910-23681604 GCA_025629825.1 Erythroxylum guanchezii | reverse complement strand
TATAGTAAATACTAGTGAATTTATTATTATTAATATCCTCTTAAAATATATCTAAATATATGATAGGTTTTTTGTGTGCTTCAGGTTCAGGTTTAAACCTAAACCTATAAATTAGAAACTTGAACCTGAACTATGAACCTGATTTTTCAGGTTTGGTTCGAACCGAACCTGAACTCAGGTTCAATTAACCTTATTTATAGGTTCGGTTCATAAGGTTCAGGTCCGATTTTCAGGTTCGCGAATTTTCTTGAACACCCTTACATATTAGAGTACTGCATCGTAAAAAGTGCCACTAATGGGACATTTTTTAATATAGTTTTGGTTCTCCTTTTTTCCCCAAGCTGGGAGATTGAAAACGGAGAGGGTTAAGTACTAAATGAGAGTAGCCGGGGGTGTTCGGAGGTGCCACAACAAATGGATAAACAAATGGATAAAGAAGGGATGAGGCTGGAAAGTCACGGATGTTTAGCAAACAGCATATTAGCTATTTTTTAATTTATTGATTAAAGCTTTCTTTTTATATTTTTTTTGACTATTTTAATCAGATTATTGATATATTTGATGAATAATTTATTAGTTAATTTATTTAACCTCAATAAACTGATTTTTAAAAACTTTATAAGAGGAACTTTTGAAGTTAATTGTTTATCTAATAACAGTATTACTCTCTACTTTCTTCTTTACTTTCGCTCTATGTATTTTCAAAGTTGTTTTTTTTAATCGTAAAATTATGTTGTAAAGTTTGGAAGACTATAATAATGAGGTTAATTAAATTTTTAATCTTTATTTAATTTTATAATATTAGTTTATATTTAAAAATACTATAATATTAAGTTTTTAAACATAAAGAATAACATTAAATTAATATTTTTAATATATAACTATTATATATTGTATTTTTGTCATAATATAATTATAGATATTTTTATTTTATTAAATAATAAAATTCATACGTATTATATGAAAAAAAATTAATATGAAATAACTCGCTGCATCATTCATATTAATAGAAAATTTAACATTAGATTATTATTATTATTATTATTATTTTATATATTTTTATTAAAGTTATAAACTTAATTTTTGTAAAATTAAATATTTAAATCTAAATTTTTATAAGAATAGTAATTGAAATACTAAGAAATATAATATTCATACCCTTATAATTTTTTTTAAATTATACCCTCATAAGTCATTTTATACGTTAACGATTAATACTAAATAGCTAATTTTACTAAATATTTTTAATAAACAGCTGATGTTATTTTCTGGTTAAATCAATTAATAAAATTAACTATTAACTAACTATTAATAGAATCAGTTAACAGCTAATATAATCTGTTATTTGCCAAACAAAGCCTACGGAAACATATAGTCACGGCAAATACGAAACTAAAAACAAAAGGGGTAAGTACTGGTGAGTTCTTTAAATGGGGAATTTTATTTTCTTCGAACAAAGTCATTTTATTGTTGTGATAAAATAATATCATTTTTTAATATGCATTTTTTTCGTAATTTAAGCTGACGTATATTAATAATTTACTGATTTTGAATACGTGATAAATTATATTAGCGAATTTAAGGAAAAGAAAAACGTTACATTAAAATTGAAAAAATTAAAAATTAAAGATTTTATTACCATATTTTAAAGTGTAGAATCTGTAGATTATAATTATAAAATTAATGAAAAGCGATGTAGGGCTGATATGACCATAATACCCTTACTTTAAGTTTATCGTTCGTCCCACAATGTTGTAATAAATGAATCGCAGAGATGGTAAGGGCTTAGGAAGCAGTGTCTGTCAGAGAAAGATGGGTAAGTGCAGACTAAAGAGGTGCAAGTGCCGAGGAACCCTACTGGTAGGAGTAAAAACCTGTATATCGCATGTCTGCATCTTTTTTTCTTTTATACATTGGACTTACCTTTTATATGTAAACGTAAATTTTTATATTTTATTGATTTTATTAATTATATTATTAGTTAACATTAAATATGACTTAATAATAATTCTTATATTTTACATGAAAATTTCTAAAGTTTCATATCATACAAAAATACATAAATGCATCTTAGTAATAATTCAATGAGTTTATCAACTTTTTAAATTTTTTAAAAATTTAAAATATCATAAATTTTTATTTAGAATTTTAAGTATTGATTTTTTATAATTTTTATATGTTATAATATGAAAATTATATCACGTTAAAAGTTTTAAATCATTATTTAAATCAAATTTATTACCTAATTTTAAATATAACTTAATTAGTTTAGGTTATTAATTAATAGCTTTTGGTATCAAAATTAAATTAATGAGGTTAGGTTATTAATTAATAGAATTTTAAGTATTTATTAATTAACTTTTTCCAAAATTTTGAAAAACTTATAATGACTAATGTTTTGCCCATTTAGAATATGATAAAATGACAGTTTAAAGAACTTAGTTGCATTATGATAATTGTTTAAACTGTACGTATATACGATCCAAATGAAGCCACCACAAAATTTTGACTACTTTTTTTTTTCTTGTGAGGACGAACTTGAGAGGCCTCAGAATTTGTTTGGTTCAGCTTTTGAAAAATAAATAAGCTTTTTTATTTCATTGCAAAAGTTGTTTTAAAAAAAATTGAGTATTTAACTGTAAAATTCAAAATTACTTTTCTCATAAAAATGATTTTTGTGGAAGCTGAAATACAGTTTTTTGAAAAGCTCAAATTTGGAGCTTTTTAAAAAAACACTTTTTTAGGTAAATTTTTCAGGGCAATTAATGAGCCTATTTTTAGTTCCATTTATTTTTATGTTTTACACATAATTCTCACAAACCCACAAACTCATCTTCACGTTTATTTTGAGATTTATATAATATTATTTTACTTTTTATATGTTTTAATATTTATTTTTGATATTAGTTTTACTTATATTAAATCCATATAAAAGATTTGGTTAGATATATTTTTATTTATATTTTATATAGTTTAAAATTACATAATAATTAATATATTGTACTTTACATATTGTTTAACATATTTTAAATAATTTTTATATGCATAAATAATTTTTATTATAAAATAAAATATAGTTAAAATTAAAAGTACTTTTTATTTTTATGTTGTCAAACAGTCTATTGTATGAAGCTCTTTCAAAAAATCTCTTTTTTTAAATAACAACCAAACAGCCAACTGATTTCTTAGCAAAGCTCTTTTTAGAAAAGCTCTACTGACAAAAGCTCTACTGATATAAGCTCATCCAAACAGGCACTTAGTTAGGTTGCCTCGTCTCTTCTTAACCTATATGTACGTTAGAAAACCAAAGAGATTTGGCGGAACTTTATAAATAAAATAACAAATGAAGGAATAAAAGAAGTGAATGAAAAGAGAGAGAGAGAGAGAGAGAGATTTATGTCGCTCGGTGTCAAGAGCCTAATCTACAAATACAACATAAAATTCACATACTCCCTTCGATTCATAATAAATGTCGTTTTAGATACATTTTAATTATTCAAAATAAGTGTCATTCTTGACTTTGTATGCATGTTTATAATTTTACTTCCAAAATTAACCTTTAATTTCTCTCTCATTTTAATTACACATATCACAAAACGGGAGTCACGAGGTAACTTCATGGAAGTATTAATAAGGATATATCTATAATTTCATTAGCTTTCTTAATAAGCGTGTATTTTTCTAAAACGACACTTATTATGAATCGGAGGGAGTATTTGTAATGGTCAAACTTATATTTTGAATCTTAATAGAATACAATAAAATATAACTTGAATTTTAATATTTTCAAATGTTCAAATTGAACCTTAACTTTTAAAGGTGATAAATCTCATATTGATCATTTAACTATCTTCATATATTTTATGTTATATCCAATGATTACTGACTTTGTTATCTTTGATTAGAATATGTTATAAGTAGTATCAAAACATAACAATTCCTATACAATATAACTTTGGAGATCTCAAGTCAAGGGATCATTTATACAATCATCACGATGAGAATTTTTATAAACATAAAAGCAATATTCCAAATAGATTTTTCATATAAGTTGAGTTTAGTAAACTTGTTCTCTATTAAACACTAATATATTTATTCAAGTAATTACCAAAAAAAATATTTATTCAAGTATCTTCATACTTTAATCAATGAGATCAACTAGTTTTTTCATAAGGAAAAACATAACATACACCAATCTATTATGTTCTATTAATATCCAGTCTTAATAGAATAATTACTATAAACAATTTAGGAATAATGCATAAATTCAATATGAATCTCTTAATTATAATATCATCATAATTTCATTTGCAATGTATTATTACTTAATGGACCTCATTAGATACATCTAAATATGTATAAGGTAAATAATGTCTTTAAATTATTTTGTCATTAAATTACAACAACCGATTAGATATAGGACATAAACCAATAATCTCTCACTTGCACTAAGTCAATTATTTAGATATCTTATACCATATCACTATATGACGATCAATGTTGGCAATTAGGCACCGGCACGGCCTGAAGCCAATGGGCTAGGTCCGAGTTGATTGGGCCGGACCCGGGCCTGAGGCCCAATCGAGCAATGAAAAAATGACATCATTTTGGGCAACAGTAGTTTAGTAAGAGAATTCTACAAGATTCTCTATAGTGAGTACTTACTATAATTAAGAGAAATTGGCTAAATACATACTTCAATTAAATATATACTTTGAACTTTTATGATAACTTAGCTCATTTTGCATGTCCAATGACTTTAATGTTTTATAGTATATTACTGTCGGAATAATGCTAAGAACTATTCTAAGTTCATTAAAGTACTTATTGATCCAAATAATCATTTTCATCAAACAAAAAATATATTGTGGCTTAACTAGCAACGATTGCTACATTGGAACCTTTCAAATATCAAAATAATATTGTTCTAAATAAAATATATCTTAATCAAGATTTATTTCAGAAGTTAATATCTGTATAATCTTGAACTCAAATATCAATCCATACATAAAATAATGAGTATTTTTAATATTTCTATTGTATTAAAAATCTCAAATACTAAACACTTGTAGTACATAATTTATGTACTTGGACTATACTAGGTAAGAAACTTTCATATCTATCTCTATAGATCTAATTCCTAAACTTAAGTTGTTACCTTTTCGTATCCAATATGAATTGTTTTTGGACAATTGTATTTTCAATAATCGAAAATTTGAATTGTTGTTCTCTACGAGCGACATGTCTCTATATACTCCCATTGAAGATGACAACTATACTCTTACTAATCTTCTTATGGACTTGATAAATTCACATTCATTTCCAAAACAAACTCTTTAAATTTATCATACAAGTGAATTTTTCAACATCTCATAGTCTTTCAATTATAAATCAAATGTATCAATAAATTCACGAGTTCCAACAAGATGCATTGTTATGTGATTTGAGATTTTCAAATTTCATCTTACTCCTATTACTTATCATGAGAATCATTCTCCTATAAGTATATATTGAAATAAGCAAAATTTTCAATGTCTTTAAGAATATATCCAACCTTTTGGATATCTTATAATCTTCTATTATTCGATTTAGTTTTAATCTTGGTGGATAAACTATGCTTCAACTAAGCATCACATCATTAAATCACTAACTTTGACTCTTTAAAAAGTCATATCATTCCATATCTAACATGAAATCTTGCTAGTTGATTTAATTGTAACTTTTAAAGTTAAGTTGTAGAACAAGGCCTAGCCATAGAAGAAATAAATATTACTTCATACAATATTTCATATTATATTTTCCTCCTTGTACAAATTCATACTCATATAAATTTAGTTTAAGAAATATTCATTAAAGAATCTCATTTCTTATAAATAACTGAAAATGTTAAATATCATTGAATGTTTCATCATTCTCAATGCTTAATTTCTTCTCAGATTTAAACATTTTGAACTTTTTAAAATTTTAAATCATCATATTATTTAATACATATGAGTATATCACAAAAAGTCATTAGTACTTCTAATAAAATATAAGAATCATCCTTCTGTGGATTGTTATTTCATCTAGCATATCACATGTATAAATTAAAATATTCAATACCATCATTATCCTTTCATCAAAGATTGATTTGGTTATTCTTTAGCTTAACAAGTTTATAATTTTCATACGATTCATATCAAAAGTATATAAATATCCTTGTATGTAACTTTATAATTCTCATCATGTTGATTTAACCAATATGGTATAAAAAGATAGTCTCAGTTATCTAACTTTGTATTATTGCCACTTGTGTTAAGCATAAGTTTCCTTTTGATCTAGTACATACAAACTATTTGTATAAATTTGGATCAACCACTTTTACTCAACAATCTATTTCTTATCATGCTTTGAATACTGTAGCAATGTTAAATCTGAATTTAATATCAAATACTCAAAAGCATGAATTAGAAATATATATGATCTCTATCATGTTACAAATAAGCAAGAACATTCATGCATTTATTTTTCTTTTAATGACAACTATTATCATACTATAGCAGATGCTTAATTGTAGTCCATATTTATGCTTTTAGCAAGCTAAATTGAATGGAATAATTCCATCAAGGTACTATATCTTTCAGCTTTACTTTATATAACTTCTTACATCTTGTTATCATGATGTTGATATACATCTTTCATGTTTTCATTAAAGTTTAGGAGATATTAGTCAACTCAAAATGTCATTACATTTTGTCATCAATATAGCTTTGACGTATCTCTAAATTGTGTCAGCAAATCCTCAACATAGATTAATAGCAATATTGCTTAATGGATATACAAATTTTCTTTGTAACTTTGAGAACTTCAAACATAACCTATGTCTAAGAAATTTGGTTCATTAACTTAGTATCAATTATACTAAACAAGGTAAATTTCATTCAAAACAAAATATAAATGTAAAAAAGGCAAGTAATTACTCGTGCCATAACTATTAAATAAGATCAGGACTTTAATCGCATATATGGTTACTTCTACTATTTTATTCAAAATAATAGTCTCACTACTATTCAAAGAGATTATTTTAATCTCTCTACTAAGTTAGGATCTTATTTAAATTTAGTTGAATTTGAGTCACTCAACAAGTCTACTAAGCTTAAATTGGGTAGATAACATCCTTATTAATCACATTTCATGTGACACTTAGATCCATTAGGTAACAACTCCTGTCAAAATATATCTTATATATTATTTCTAATTATACCTCTAAATTCATATGATCATGAATCACTCTTTCAAATCATACAAATTTAGAACCCATTAATTTAAGATAAAATATATTCAAGTTAAAGAGGCTTTGTGTCACTTAACAAACCTCACAATAAATAGAATTTTGATTTTATTCTTAAACAATAAAAGGCAACAATCATGTTTTTAAGGAGTACTTAATATTTTAATGAGGGATTTAATTTCAAATAGTCTCATCAAATACAAGATTACATGTAATAATATCACATATATAAAATATGAAATTTAGCATATATCTAGTATACATACATATATCTCAAATATGTAAATAAAGTATGCAATTTCTCATGCCAATATAATTAAATTATATATATGAAATTTCAACTTTCGTTTGGTTCTAATTATTGATCTTTCATAATCTAAAATAATATTTTTAACTTCTTAGAAAATTAAATTAGAATAAACACAATGATTCCTAAATAAATTAAATTCTTATTCTAGATAAAAATTTAACTTAATTTGAAAACAAATTTTAGATTCAATTAAAAACTATTTCTAATTATTTTGACTCTTTTGATAAATGTAATTGAAAACAATTTTTTAAATAAATTATTCTTCTTCTTATTTTAATTTAGAAACCCCCCCCTCCCCCCATTTTAAAATTTTAATAACTAAGAAATTCTAATCCAATTACAAAACTATTTCCAATCTAATTAGAAATTATTTTTTCTTAATTAAAAAACTATTTTCTAATATTAAAAGGATAATACTTTCAAAATTAAATAAAAACACCTTTAATTTAATTAAGAAACTCATTTATATTACTTATTTAGAGATTTAACTTCCTAATTAATTAAAAATCTTTCAGTAATAAATTAGAAAAGTGCTTTCAAAACTAAAAAAGAAAACTAATTCTTCTTAATTAATAATTCATTTTTTAAAATTTAATTAAGAAAATACCTTTTTTAATAAATCAAGAAACTTATTATTTATAAGTAAAGAAACAATTTATAAAAAAATAGAACAATAATTTTGTACATAAAAATAATAATTTTAATTTATCTCAATTAAATTGAAATATATAAATATAATTTTAAAACAACTTTCTTAATTATTTAAGAAAATATTTTTCTTAATTTTAAAGAGTCTAATTAATTAATTTTAATTTAACTAAAAATAATTAATTTTAATTTTAAAGGCAATTTTTGTGAAATTTGAATTTAGGAACCATTTCAATTATTAGTCTGAATAAAGAAAAAAATTGCTTTAATTTTAGAATTGATTCAGAACTTTAAAAAGCTTTTAAATTATGTTCAGTATTTAAATTAAATAGGAATACATTATTTCTACATTAAAAATTACTCAATTTAATCTTATAAATTATTATTACTTTAATCCAAAGATAAATATGTTATCTCTCTTTAGAATTAGTCACACTTGTAACCAAACAAACCTTATTATAAACTTGTGTTTAAACAAGCCTTATTCTAAGCTAAGAATAAGCTAGGAATACCTAATTCCTGCCTTAGAACAAGCTTAGCCTTGTTTCCACATACGCGTATAACTTAGCCATGTTGCCAAACACCCCTTATGTTTTAGTTACAAACCGTAGTAGCTTAACTACTACCACCATTGCGATCGCCATCGCCGTCGCCATCGCCGTCGCCGTCGCCAAGGGCTAGTGTGGTTACTTTGTCTCCGCCGGTGCTACTCTTCTAAGTTGTTAATCTCTAGCCTAGCAATAACATCGCCAGGGCCGTCATCTACCAAGAGCTTCACTAATTATGCCACTTTTTGCTACTACTAATTCGCTACTGTCGCCCTGCCTCGCCTCCACCAGTTCTCTCCTCTGGTGATAGCTGCTAATAACTCCTAGTCACTGCCAGTAGTTGGTAACAAGTGTCACCTTAATCACACAATCTTCAAGCTGTTGGAAGCGCCTCACCGATATCACATCTCCAAGAAGTGAGATGAGATTGTTTGTTCTGACTTCCTTGTGCCATCTCTGTGCCAACCCCTCCTATCCACATACACAAAGATGGCACAGGGAAGTCAGAATAGACGATCTCAAGCCCCAAGAAGTGGGAACTTCTCTTTGGTCTAATTAGGCGCCCTTTTCTCCAACAACAATCACTTCTACTTACGCTTCCTCTTCCTACTCCTTCACCAACCTTACCTCCCACCTGCCAGACTGATTATCTGCAACTTGAAAATTAGTCAACAAGCCACACAGTAAGCACAACATAAATTGAAACGTAACAACATAGCCCCAATAAACACGAGTAGTCACTGGAAAAGTCAAACTTATTCCAAATTGGTCCATAGCTATACCTTGAGGTTTTGTTTGGTAACCAGTAATAAAGAGGATCTACTGAAATGAATCATAAACAATCATAGACTTTTATTCCTAAGGAGATGCGGGTATAAGTTGGAATAAAAAATGGAGAAGAAGAGATAAAAGATATTATTAAAATATTATTAAGTTATTATCAAGATATTGATTCTTATCATAATATTATCATCCAAATTGCATATTACATTCTTTCATATTAATTTATTTAATAATTATTTTATGTTGTTTCATTGATACTTTTATTCTAATCATAAAAATTGGTGATTTGAGTTTCCCAAACTCAACTTAACTTATTGGCATAATTCATAACATGTTAAGGAAGCAAAAATTTGAAAATTTAGATCTTATTATTGTATGCGATATTAATGGCTTATTTATGACTCAAATCTAAAATGATTGCTAGGGTTTGTAAGGTATTAATCTGAAACCTTTTTATACTAAGTTGTGTGTGTGAACCATTAGATTCCTAAATATGTTAACAATTAATGTCAATTATAACCCTAAATTATACTTAGAATTAGATAAATTTAACTCTTTTAATTTATATTTAATTATATAATTAAATAATTTATATACATAAATTAAGATTGTTGCCAAGCAACACACAATAAACACTCAAATGTTTAGGAATTTCAAAGTAGTTTTAACTAACATTTCCATATATGTTTTTTTGTATAAGGCAATTCTTTCATTTTACAATGTTTCAACTTTCAATTAGACATAAAGCATGTAATTAATATCTACTCTATTTTAAATCTAGTCATATTAGTTATTCACCATTAGTAATTGATTCAATTAATAACATTTGAAAACTTTTCTCAAAATGTCATTCCACCTTAGCTAAGGATTTTTCAAATCAATACTAATTGAGAACAATCAAACATTCCCCCTAATCAGTTTATGGTGATGAATTATATATTGATCACTCAACTACCTCTATATAGTTCACGTTGTATCCAATGACTACCTAAATGAGCTACCCTTGATTGTAATAGGTCATAAGTAATGTCAAAACATAACAATCCCTGTATAATATAACTTTGGAGATTAAGTCAAATGATCACTTATACAATATTTACAATGAGAATTTCTATATACATTAATGTCCAAGTGGAATTCTCATATGAGGTTAGTTTAGAAAACTTGTTCTCTAATAAGCATCTATATATTATTATTAGCCCTTTCACTATGAGTTATATTAGATTGACATATTACAACTTATTTCATCATCATAAGCAATATAGGATCAGTCAGCATTTTGATTTACTAATGCATTGGCACTTCGTTTTTTGATATTATTAGCCCTTTCACTACGAGTTATATTATTATGCAAATTTGAACATTTTTGTAAGTTTGGTCATTTGACTGGTTTTGATGTATATACACAGTCGAGCACTAGGAGGCACTGTTATAGTTAATGCTGTGGACATAACAAAGTGCACAATTTTTTTTTAAGGATTTCATCGAAACTTGTAAGAAAATACCTTAAAATCATTTGAGTGCACTGGTTGTGCTTGTATATGGAGTGGTTACATACGTGGAATGCACAATTTTTTTTTAAGGATTTCATCGAAACTTGTAAGAAAATACCTTAAAATCATTTGAGTGCACTGGTTGTGCTTGTATATGGAGTGGTTACATACGTGGAGGTTAAGATTGAATAAGAATTTATATTGTAAAATGAGTGCTTTAAATATTTAGGATCTATCATCTAGAGTAACGGAGAAATTGATGAAAATATAGTCCATCAGATCAGATCAGGATGACTTAAATGGAAAAATATTTTAAAAGTTTTGTGTGACAAGAAGATATCACTTAAGCTTCAAGATAAATTCTATCATTTAGCAATTAGGTTAGTTATGCTCTACCGAGCGGAGTGTTAGCTCATCAAACAAATTCATAGTCATCAACTAATGGTGATGAGATGAGGATGTTCCGTTGGATGTGCAACTTTACTAAAGGGATAAGATCAGGAATTTAATAGTGAGGGACAAATTAAATATTGCTAATATTATGGACAAATTAAGAGAGACAAGTTTTAGGTGATTTGGTTATATTAGGAGGAGATACCCAGATGTTTCAGTAAGAAGATGCGAAAGGATCGTATTTAGAGATTGTAAGAGATAAATAAGGAGGCCTAAAAAGAATTGAGGGGAGGTGATAAAAAATAATATAACAATGTTGGAACTTATCGAGAATGTAAGCCACAATAAAAAAACTTTGATATGTTAAGATTCAGGTAAAAATTCGTCATAAAGAGATCATGACAATCCTTTTTAATCTTTTAACTTTTGTCTCTTGTAATTCGCCTAAGAAGTAATTACTTATTATTACTATTATTATTATTAGTATTTCTTATCATCATCATCATTATCGTTACTATTATCACTAATAATAATAATAATAATAATAATAATAATATTATTATTATAAGTATATATATAGTTATTATTTTATTTTACTTTATTATATTAATTATTTATTTGCATGTATTAATTTTTAAAAATTTTCAATCATTTAATTATATATTTATTATCATTTTTAATTAATATTTTAATTAATATTAGTTATTCATTATTCATTATTTTATTTTATCGTTTTATTATTTATTTATTTATTTATATTTTTATACTTCATATGAGTCATTTGAAAATAATCTTCCTACTAATTAGAAGTAACGATACGTATTATTAAATCTCCCTATATCTCCTACTTTAATAGAATTCCTACTGATTATTATAGTCGTTGTTATTGTTGATTGTGCTTGTATATACTGATATTTGATTTCCTGTGACCTATAAATTTGGAACGACATAAAAAATGGTCTTCACATTAATTACTTCAATCGTAAATTTAAATTAGGTAAATAAAGTTAAAATCACATTGCTTGCCAAATGAAAAATAATGACAAATTAATAAGTTGGAGTGATTCTGAGTATTCAGCAGGGGATTCATATTACCTTAATTTTTCCCGTACTCGGAGGAGGGGCAGTAAAACATTAAAAGTTTTTATACTTATGTTATAGAACTATTTGTCAATTCAATTCAAGGGCGGATTTAGAAAATTTTTTAAGTGAAAATAAAATTTTAATAGAAACAAAATTTTATTTTTAATGAAGATAAAATTTTATTTTTTTTGTAAGAACAAAATTTAAAATAATAATTTTTTTTGCATAAAATTTGTTAGAGTTAGTGGGGGCAAATGCCCCCACTTGCCCCATTGTAGCTCCGACCTTTTTTGTCATATACTTAAAAGTTTGTTTTCTTGTAGGGAATTAGAGTGTCAATAAAATTAAAATTAAGAAAAAGGGGTGGGTTAATTTCAAGTTAGAGAAAATGATAAAATTAAATACATAGTGAATATTAGGACGAATTTGAAAAGTTACAAGTTCCCACCGAGCGTAGTTGCAAATATGCGGAAACTGAACGTTACTTTTACCATCGTATCGCATCGCAGTAAAACCGTAGTCGGCAGGTAAATAAAGCTTGGAGACTTGTAATTCAAAGACTTTGAATCCAATAAAGCAAGAAAATAATTAATAATTAAAAACAAAAGAAGACCGTCTTTCCACTTATTTGTAGCGTTCTCCTATGTTCCAATACGGAACTGATTCTTTTCCCACATCCCCTCCTCTTATAAATACACTCTTACCCTCGCATCATTCGTAACCATTTGGAAACTAGGAATATGTATGTAATTTCATTATTCGTCAACTAATTTAATTTTCTGCTTCTCGTTCTGATTTATGCCAACAACAAAGTATTGAAGAATCTGTTAAGCTCAGGAGGGATAGCGCCATGAGATGAAGTTTGTTGTTGATTAACTTGAGAAAGTGAGCTATGACGAGCTCAATACAACTGTAATCATCAGTGGCGCTATCTATCCTGAGTTTGATGGATTCTTCTTACTGTCAAGGGTCTCGGATTCGGTTTCTGCAGTTTCAGCAAAGGGATTACTTGACTTGTTTGTGCATGTATATGTCTTTGCTTTAGTACTTTTCCTAGAATGCATGGTTCTCTGTTTGCTTTGTTCATGTAATTTTTCTCACATCAAAGTACTGTTACACGCCAAACTAAAGATTTTCTTATGGGCAACTGGGTTGATGCACATTCATTTATATGCCCTTGATGCGATAAGTCATGAAAAACTTAACAGTTCGGTTGTTTTCCTCTACCTATTCTTGTCCTCTTACATGTCGAATCGTTTCGTGCAACTAAAGCTAAGTCCATCATCTTTTTAATTGAGTCCATAGTTTTCCTATTTCTATTTGGTCTGGAGTCTGACTTCATATCTTTGGTTGCAGGATTAAGTCTGGATTATTACAAGCATGGTTTATATGGAAAAATTGATAACCTTGATTCGTTAATCATATGCTTCTGTGAGGCTAATCATATTAACGTTTGATGCAGTTGCAGTATATATCAAGGCAAGCAAGATTGAGATGCAATGCTTAATTCTTTCAATGTTTCGCTCTATCTAAATCGTATTCTTGCTTCTCAGGATCCAGAGTACCCCAAAACTACCTTGTATGAGCTACTGCTTTTCGTGGTCAAAGCCACAAGGCACCTTCCAGTTGTGCTCTTTGGATTTCTTTTCTCTTTCTCCCTGGTTTTAACCACAGGATGGAACTGTACGGAACTGTGTGCTGATTTCTCTTTCACTAGTTACTGTGGGAATAAATGATCGGTTTGTCTGGTTCCATTAAAAAGAATTTAAATAACCTGATTTTCTATTCTTCACTGTATTTGATATGACGATCTCTCCCAGAAGGGTTGCTCATGAGTGGCTACCCTGATTTCCCGGTTCCAGGTTTAATGACTGTGTCTGAAACTCTGAAACCCTAGTAACAGCCTCAACAACATGCCTGTAAAATGTGGTGCTGGGGCTTACGTTCGGATGGACTTAAATTTTATGCAGACTTTTTAATAATGGGGTTAGTTACTCTAGATGTTGACTGCTTTCCAACTTGGCTCAGGTCACGTTCTCGTCACTTTTCTGCATCTATTTTTTCTCCATAATTATCATTCTTTCCCAGTCTTGCTACTAGTCCATGATCTTATTCTTTCATGCAATAAATGTAAATATGGCCGAGTTACACACGATAATGATGGTGAAGTTGACCTTGTGAATAACATAATATACTTTTGTGGGATGTCTGTGTAGTTATCCGTTCCCTGTGCATCGGTTGCTACATAGATCATTTGGTTGGCCATTACAGCCGAAATCAAAGGCTGGGATATAGCAGGGTTTCTGACCCATGAGCAAATTTGGGTTGAACTTTAATGTACAATGCTTGTCTGGCTTAAGGGGACAAAGAAACCAAACCTGCCATGTACAGAACTTCAACCTTGTGATATGCTAATATTGGTTGAAATATATATGTATGAACTTCACAGTGGAGAATGTGCTTAAACAGAAGTATCCACCGCTACTTTACATTTCATTGTCATGCCGAGTATTATCTTCTTATCATAATGGAGTAAACGTACACAATCAAAATTTCTAACTTTTGATGCTGACAATACAAATTACTTCTTCGCATGGATTTTGATGTGTAAGAAGACCATACTCATCTGTTGCTCACTTCACTTATTTGTACATATTTATTGGTTAAAACGTAAAGGAATTTCATTTGGTTAAGCGTAAACTCAAGCAGTTTTGATCATTTTGTAAGTTTATATCAAGTATGCGAGTTCCTCAAGTTTTAACCCAAATAGTTATCCGTTAAATTAGTTTCTTATAAATATTAATATCATCTGTAGAATACAATGTCAACACTTCTCATATTAATTTCCTGGACGACAAAAAATATGTTGATTCTTAAGGATTAGAATTCAATTGATACAGCCATATGCATGTTAAGATCGCTAGTTATTGTGGCTTTTCTTCTAACTATTTTCAACTGCAGAACGTGTTTATAGCTCTTTAACTGTTTTTCTTTTACTGAAAACCATTATTTGCCAATGAATATTCAGCAATTTAAAAGGAATAAAAGGCTTTTGTTCTTTAAATGTTTGGATTATCTAGCCATGAAATAACTTCAAGACTTACCAATCCCAATTGATTTACTTTGCCATTTGTTGCTTCTATACATTTTAGTTGCTTGGATATGATGCAATCTGATTAGCTTTTCAACGAATGGAAGTAGAGTGAAAATACATCGTAACACTTTTTTTATGGGTTTGAACATTTTCTATTAGTTAATTATCAGAGAAGATAAAACAACAAAAGGTTGCCATCGCTCGGTTAAGGTCAATGCCATGCTATACACTTGGATAGTTCCATAGCCAAAAACTGGTCCCTGTCTTATCTTTACGGTAGCTTACGTATCATTTTCTGATACACAGTCTACAGTTCATCCCAAAATTTCATCGTCAATCCAGTTTTTTTTTTCCCTTTTTGTATTTGAAAAGGAAGAAACTGAATAGATACAGTGTACATCGTACGTCAATCACAAGAGTAATCCGATACTGTTGTACTTATTATGTGTGTCCTTGTTGCATTTGGATAAGAATCCAACTTAAGATGTGGTATAGGCGCCTGTCAGACTACTCGATTTTCACTTAGATGCTGAAGTTGAAAGAAAAGACTACATCTAGCAGTAGCCTTGCTAAAGCAAAGATCTTCAATGGACAAGAATATAATTTCTGGCTTAATTTGCGACAACTAAAAGATTCGTATCTTCGTGTAGATTAGCATTAGCATCTACTTTAGATTTCCCCTGCCTTCTGCTTCGCACGAGGCTACTTCTCCTTCTCAGGCTATCTTATTTTAATTCGAAGGAGAAAAAATGAGACAAGGTTTGAAGCTTTGCCTCCTATTTGGTTTATTGTTTTATTTATAGTTCAGCCAAACCCCACCATTCACTATATAATGAGATATTAAGGTAAAAACCTTCCTATTTAATCAACAATTAAAGATTTATAGTTTATCTTGGAATATTTTACAAAGACTACAATATGCTATTTCTTTAGATATTCGTAAGCTTTTTGTGGAATTCGATAATGCTATTACTATTGATATGATTGTGGGGAAGGCCGCGTTGAGTGCCAACTGTGCTGCTCTTGTGCATCAGATTCGTCTTCTCTTTACTCATTTCGACATCATTCAATTTGTTCATATTCATCGTGAAGGAAACTTTGTGGATGATTGTCTTTCGCATCATGCGTATTCTTTTGATCCAGGGTTGCACTTTCTTGTTGATCCGTCGCCTGAAGTCAAACCGTGGCTATTTCATGACTTGATAGGAGTCACTTATCTTGTATAGTTTGTATTTTTCTTAGGGCCGTGTCCTCTTAAAACACCCAAAAAAAAATATAGTTTATAGTACTTTACATGAGTAGAAAAAACAGAGGAGATTTTCATAAATCTGTATCTTCTTAATTTCTTTCCGAATATATACTTCTTATTTTGACTAGAATTTTATTTAATGTATAATTTCTATTTATTGGGTTTCTTATTAGGAGATATAATTCTATTTCAAGTATAATTTTTACCTATTATTTTTCTTATCAGGAAAGATTTCCTAGTTAGATAAAGTTTTTACTAGATAGCTCCTTTTATAAAAAGGTTTAGAGCTCCAATATTATTATCAAGTTTTTATCAATCAATAAAATTTCTCTTTGAGAATTCTCTTTAGTTTTCCTTTTCCTTCCGCTTTGTATCAATTGGTAATAAGATAGAAAGGTTCGTGATGGCCCAAAAAGCATAGCTGAAAACTGTTAGACATTTATGGATCGATGTTTGTAGATATACATGGATTCATGATCGTTTTGTAAGATGTTTATGTTCTTGATACAAATTTATTTCCTTTCTTCCTCCTTTTCACTTTTAGCGGTTTCTCCAATGGTTAAGATAACTTTTCATAAGTTTTTAAAACTTATTTATACTTTAACCAACCATCATGTTGGTTCATATTGAAAGAGAGAGGGAATTTGACCAAATTGAAATCCCTTTATTTAATACGCAATAACCATCATCTTATGAGTCTCAAACTATAAGTCATATGGGTCATTAAATATTCTAACAATCTCCCACTTGGCCCATGTTATGACTTGGTGATTCAACAATAAAACTTTAAGTGCATATAATATATGAAATCGATCAAGTCATC
>JAOTAX010000008.1:23601486-23612551 GCA_025629825.1 Erythroxylum guanchezii | reverse complement strand
AAATATCCCTCCTCTCCTTTGGCCTTCCTATCTTGCCCCTTCTTTCATTTACTTCTTAACTCCTTTAATCTTCTTAATTACCATATTAATCTCTAGCTTAATCCAAATTTTTCCTTTTATGCTTTATGTTCTTTATCCTTAAGTGTCTTGTCAAAATTTTTCCTTTGATCATACTTATAACCTTAACACTTCCATTCAAAATTAATCTATACATATACTCTTTCTAACATCACATAAAAATTTATTCCACAAGCTTCCATAAAGATCCCTTATTTGACATAAATCATTCTTGTCATTAGAAAAAAAAAATTGAGGGCCAACAGTAACGGGGCGCTACACCTACTCTCGACCTTGACGCCTATTGCATATGCTTCCTAAAATCTACACATCTCCAATATATTGGTCTTATACAATTTTTATATTTGTTTTTAATTACATTATTATTATTTGGTGATCTTTTTGGACACCATTGCTCATGTTAATTATATATAACAAAAACTAATGGAGAATAATTAAATATTTTTATAATAACTTGAAGATTAAAAATTTTATGTTGATAACACAGATCAATCCCCGTATGAAATATTTAGGAGATATTAAGTCAAATTGTTACGTATATAATTATTACGATATATATTAATAATTTATTGTATTAAATGTTTGTAAAATATTTTAATTAAACACCCATCTGTTAAACAATTTAATAGGAGATTAGTAATTTTAAATTAAAAGAAAAATTAAAAAGTTATTGTACCTTTACACAAACATTTTTATAGGTAGTAGTCATTTTTCTGAAAACTGCAACAAAAAAACCGAACGCATTCCTGGGAGTCCCCTATCTTACTGGACCTCTGCCTGCTTGGCTGCTACTCGGTTGAAGACCTCATTTGTGAAGAAGAAGAACAAGCAATGATAAGATTCTATTCTCATATCCCATCAATAAACTCGCCAACTTTCTCTGCTCTTAGATGCTCTTCACTTCCCACCCTCTCCCGGTTATCACCATCATCATCCCCAATTTCACCTTATCACTTCCGCAAACTATCTACTAGCGAACCATTCTTCAACTTTCTTCCCGACAATTTCAGACCCCATTCATCTTCTCTTCTCTTTTCTCGGGTCCCAATTATGGCAAGCAATCTCTGCGCCAAAGGTACACCTGGGCAGTTTTGTGTTCTGATCTGTAAAGGGCGTTGGTTGGTAGTTTCAGTTTGGTGTTAGATTCTTGTAGACCTTCTGGTTTCTAGTCTTTTGTAATTCTTACATGGGTTGATTTGCTCTGCTTAGTCGTTTGTTTCTTTAACTGTTTACGACTTGGTTGTTATTGGAATTTCGGCTCTTGTGCTTTTACAGCTTCATTTAGTTCGGAGAGTGACTCCGCAGTTGGAAAAGAAATATTGGTTCAACACTTGCTTGTTAAACAAGACGACCTTAAGCTTCTGTTAGAGCTGGAAAAGAGAATTTCGGAAGGTTAGTTTGACCATATACGTAACATAGTTAACACTATTTTGGGGACAAGTATCCTGTTTATATGTTAAGATTGGAAGTCTTGGTATTTGATATGATTGTAATCTCAAAATATCGTTTTATGCATATAGGAATAAGAAAGAAAAAAGCTATCGGTTTTATAAGCTTGAAAATTTACTAATATTTCCTTCCTCAAATTCAATTATCTTATTGAGATTTTGTGTTGTCTTTTGTTCCTTGAAGGGGAGGACTTGAGTGATCTTGCTGTGGAATACTCACTGTGCCCATCTAAAGAAAAAGGGGGGATGCTTGGCTGGGTTAGAAAGGGTCAAATGGTGCGTTGATTATGATCAAATTAGCCGATGTGTTTGTGGTTTCAAAACGCACTTGTCATATATTGCGTAGAGTGTATCATTTTTGTTCTGTTCACTTGCATGACAGATAACAGTACAATTGGTGACATTAGGGAAATATTAGATTCTGCCCTGTTCTACTCATCATCGATCATGAATTTCTGCAAAATGATGCACCTGAGGTGTTCTTTTCTTTACTAATTCCAAATATAGACCGCACAACACTGAAATTATTGGAAAATGGGCTCTTCACTTGCCAAACTTCTTAGTGATTGGTATTTCAAAATTCCAGGTGCAAGAATTTGAGGAAGCTGCATTTACCGCTCCTCTAAACCGAGTCACAAGGTGTAAGACGGAATATGGCTGGCATTTGTTGCAAGTTCTTTCAGAAAGGTGTGAGCATGTATTCCGTTAAGAAAATTCCTCCTGAGAGGCAGTGCATGCCAAAACCAACTTTTACATTGTTCAAAAGTGAGCTCTTACATTCTGCAGCTTTCTCTTGCTTTTGCATTTGTAATCTTTTTGACAGGGATGAATCTTTGCTTCAAGATATTCAACCGGATACTCTTCATGGGAAAATGCGAGATCCCAAGTTTTTTGAAGAGGTTCAATTGATTGATGTTCGAGAACCTGATGAAGTGTATGATCTTTCATTGCTTTTGTGCTCAAGAAGCTACTAATTGTTGGTTTATTAACTCCAAGCTAGTAAATAGAGGTGTAAATGATGGATAGGGAAGTTAAATGTGACAATAGTCTGTGAAATTGAAATTTATGCTTCGGCATAATTTCAGTTGAATTAGGATGAAAAAACAGATTGATTTCTGTATCATGTTCCAACTGCTTTAATAATTTTCAATAATTGCAGGGCCCAAGCTTCTTTGCCAGGTTTTCAAGTTCTTCCCCTCCGTCAGTTTGGGAGCTGGGGACCAGAAATAGCTTCGAAATTGGATCCACAGAAGGATACCATTGTCATGGTGGGTGTGATCATTTTCATTTAATGCAAAAGTTTCTTGCGCTAGTCATTGCATTGTTTAGACAAAATAAAGAGAATCCATTTATAGAAAAGCATCCATGATGGCCCCTTTTCCTTGTAAACTTTGCTGAAAAAGATGTGATGATAGTTTGATCAGCGGGCTTCTTTAGAAGTTAGCATTCATTTGTTAACTTTCTTTTTTTTTTTTTTGGTTGAGACCTCTGTTGTCAAGTGATTATAATCCAGTTTTGATTGGATAACGTCTTGTTTGAACCAAGATACCCACATCTTTTATTTGCATGCTGAGTTTTCATGTGGTATGTTCTCTAGTATTGCTTAATGCCTTGCCACCTGATTCTAGAACTGCTTTCATTTGCCACTTGACTATTTGACATTAGTTGAGGAGAAGAAATTCTTACCTTGCACTCAGGTCTAAGAAATCTTTCTATTTGCAGTGTCACCATGGTGTGCGATCGTTACAGGTGGCTAAGTGGTTGCAGACTCAGGCAAACATCTTTATCCCATCTTCTTTTTCTGGAAGTAAATCATTTCAGGGATCCTTGGACATCCCAGCAGTGAATCATAACCTTTATTTTCATATTTTCTGTGAACTTATAATGCTTCTCATATATGTATACTTATTTGTGGGACATCACTTTTCGTCTATTTTGCTTTTTGAATGAGATTGTTCTTTATTGCATTGTTCACAAGTTCCTTGTTCCCATCTCTGCAAAATTTCACCAATAAAGGTATTTACTCAATGTTCTTTAGGATATTATATTTTGGTATGTATGCACTTTCCTTATTCCGGCGGATGGTTTATCTTTCATATTAAGGATATGGTTCTTTTTCAAACTATTTGGTCATGTCTGTACTTTTAAGAGCATTGATAATCTCTAGCTGAATGTCAAGCACTTGAACATGTAACAGTATCCTATTCACTTTGGTGGGGAATGGCTTCGTCTTATACTTTAGGTTTGGTTGCAAGTTTTTAGCAGATTATTATTCCTCTCCGACGATATGTTAGTCTTTCTTTGTTTCTGGTTCTTTCAGGGTTTTAGGAGAGTATTCAACGTGGCCGGTGGAATACATGCATATGCTGTCAAGGCTGATCCTTCAATTCCTACCTACTAAACTGATTGATTTTTCAAATCGAAGGACAAGGCCCTATGAAATCATTTTTGGTTCTACGCATGTACTTCAAGTGTGGAAATTAGTTTTGACATTTTTACTTTTGACTCCTCGATATCTTCATTGAATTGCTCAAATCAAGTGAGTAAACTTGTGTTATGAATAATTTTGAGCTGTTCATAGGTTGTTGAAAGCAGTATACATGTTTAAAAGCCTATTATTCCTAGCTTGAAGAAAGCTTGAGTTAAAAAGTGTCAGCAGCAATAATAGTGTTTTCAAGCCATCTTTAGGTTCTCCTTCAGCAGGATAAGAAGGGACAGAACCAAAACTAGCCTCAGTAACAACCATAATCTATAATTAAAAGTATGGCTTAAAGACATGAGAGATGGTGTCCCGACAATATCTCTGACCTGTGTCCTAAAAAACACTTGTTTCCCACCCATTTCAACGCACCAAAGACTCGTTCAACACAGCCTGCACACGCCTACCCTAAAATTCCTCACCATCAATCTTCTCATCCCATACAACCAGAATCCAACCTGTGTCTAACGTTTTCCACCATTATTCACCTTCACAATTCACTCTCTCTCTCTCTTCATACATGGCCTTCTCTCTCTTGTCATATCTTTTCTCACCCTCCATCAAAAAGTGAAAAGATTTTAGGCTACCACCACCATCATACAACACCACAGCAAACACAACCATCAAACTTGAATCCTCTCTCCTTTTTCTCTCTTTTCTCCCTTCTTCAATGGGCGGTTGTTGCTCAAGAGCCACCGCAGGGGATGCATCAAGTGATGAAAAGGGAGAAACTGGATCCAAAAATGGTAATAGTGTAAGCAATGGTGGTGGTGGAGCCGCAGACAGCTCCTCCTCCAATCCCCCCAAGGCAGCTCCACCGTCACCTCCTACAGGCTCCACCAAGCCTGCAAAGCAAGGCCCCATTGGCCCGGTCTTAGGTCGCCCCATGGAAGACGTAAAATCGGTGTATAGTATTGGAAAAGAACTTGGTAGGGGACAATTTGGCATCACGCATTTGTGCACGCTTAAGGCGACTGGCGAACAATTTGCATGCAAAACAATCGCCAAAAGAAAGCTTGTGAATAAGGAGGATATAGAGGATGTTAAGAGAGAAGTTCAGATAATGCACCATTTGACAGGCCAGGCTAACATTGTTGAACTCAAAGGAGTTTATGAGGACAAACATTCAGTTCATTTGGTGATGGAGTTGTGCGCAGGAGGAGAGCTCTTTGATCGTATCATAGCAAAGGGTCACTACACAGAAAGAGCCGCAGCTTCTTTGCTTAGAACCATTGTTCAAATCGTGCATACATTCCATTCAATGGGAGTCATCCATAGAGATCTCAAGCCTGAAAATTTCCTTCTTCTCAACAAAGAAGAGAACTCGCCGCTCAAGGCCACAGATTTTGGCCTGTCCGTCTTCTACAAGCCAGGTTGTTATCTTATTCATCTTCGCTGTTGTCTATTTTCCATTTCCTGTCCAATACACCGCTTCAAAGCCAACGACAATACTTCAAATTAAGTTCATAAGTTTTTTTTTAAAAAAAAGTTCATGAGATTGAATTGTCATAACCAAAGGTTTCAATGTACAGGAGAAGTGTTTAAGGATATTGTTGGTAGTGCCTATTACATTGCACCTGAAGTCCTGAAGCGCAAATATGGGCCAGAAGCAGATATATGGAGTGTTGGTGTGATGTTGTATATTCTCCTAAGTGGTGTTCCACCTTTCTGGGCTGGTAAATTGTTGTTCTCATTTTTCAATTCTGTTCATATTTTAGAGCCATTATAGCTTTCATAAACTAAAATAAACATTGACAGAATCGGAACATGGCATATTCAATGCAATCTTACGAGGTCACGTCGATTTTACAAGTGATCCTTGGCCTTCGATTTCGGCTCCTGCCAAGGATCTTGTCCGGAAGATGTTAAATTCTGACCCAAAACAGAGGCTTACTGCAGTCCAGGTTCTAAGTAAGTACTCTTTGCTCTCTAAATTTCTCACTTTTAAGTAACAGAATCTAGCATTATACAAATTCCTGATCATTCACATCTGTTTTATTTATCAGATCATCCGTGGATTAAGGAAGATGGAGAGGCACCAGATACTCCTCTAGACAATGCGGTCTTGGCTAGGCTGAAACAATTTAAAGCAATGAACAAGTTCAAGAAAGTTGCTCTAAGGGTATGCATCTCCAATCCAAAACATCCTTTTTTCCACATGACGAACAACTTTACTCCAACTTTTGTTCATATCTTCGTGTCCAAAAATTGATAGGTAATTGCTGGGTGTCTATCTGAGGAAGAAATCATGGGGTTAAAGGAGATGTTCAGGGGAATGGACACTGACAATAGTGGCACGATAACCCTTGAAGAGCTGAAGCAAGGACTTGCTAAACAAGGGACAAAGCTATCCGAGTATGAAGTGAAGCAATTGATGGAAGCTGTAAGCTATTCCATTGTGTAACGAAAATAAATACATGGCAAAAATCAGGTTGTTCAAGCTTATAATAACTAATTTGTTTCCCTTATTTTCCACCAGGCTGATGCAGATGGCAATGGAAACATAGATTACGACGAGTTCATCACCGCTACAATGCATTTGAACCGAATGGATAGAGAAGATCATCTTTATACCGCCTTCCAACACTTTGACAAAGACAACAGCGGGTAAAACGGCATTCAATAACTAACATGTCTTTCAAATTAACATGGCAATCGTTTTATAGTATACTTACTCGTTTCTTTCCTACCCTTCATCCAGTTACATCACCACTGAAGAGCTAGAGCAAGCTCTCAGAGAATTTGGCATGAACGATGGAAGGGACCTTAAGGAAGTCATTTCTGAAGTTGATATTGACAACGTAAGTGTCCAAAGGAAAACCAAAAGATAAAATTATTTCAATAATCGGGTTAGAACCTACCTAACAGAATGACCTATATCTTGATGCTTCTTCTCCCTCAGGATGGAAGAATCAACTACGACGAGTTTGTGGCGATGATGAGAAAAGGAAATCCAGAAGCTAACCCAAAGAAACGACGTGACCATGTATTTGTATGATGCTTTGTTTGGGGCTTCCGGCATGGAAGGACAAGAAGATCTTTTACTTTGTCACCATCTTGGGGTGAAGGAACTCTTAGAGAGTCGTATTGCAAACATATGTCCGCCAACCTGATAGTTCAAATGGGATGTTAACGTAGAATGGCCATTATTGTAGAGGGGAGATATGGGGGAGAAGAGAGTGGAATCTAAAACATATAAAGAACAAGTTGTGTGGAGGTATCTTTGCTGGCAAGTTCTCTCTTCCTTTCTCGTAAACACTTATTAGTGCCCGTGAGAAAGGGGCTGTTTATGAATTGTTGTATTCTTTGGCTGATTTAGGAATGCACATATTAACTTCTACATTGTTGACTTGCTAACCTATATTTGTAAATGGTCTATCTGTGGGGATTGGTATGTGTGTGTACGTGTGTATGCTTGTGTGTGTTAAATTAATACAAGTATTATTATAGATAAATTAAAGTGTTAGTCCTGTGATTATAAGTAATTTTACTGTCCAATTACTATCTTAAGAAATACAAGAACAAAGAAAAATTATTTTTTTAATGTCAAAATAAATAATCATAATAATTAAAAAAATAAGAATAACAACGACCCATTAAAAATTATGCTAAAAGCAGAGTTGGGAAATAATTATCATTGCCAAAAGAAAATAATATTGGTTATATTCTTTAAATTTATTTATATGACACAATTTACTTTTTTAGGTTCAGTCATATTTTAATCCCTTATCATTACTATTTTGAGAGAACTTCTAGGAATTATTATTATAAGAACAATTTTAACTATAATCTCTTTTCTTGAAATGATATCACATTGCTAACTTATAAGGACATAAGACTTTCCAATTTTTTTGTCAAAATTTTCTCATCAATTTAATATAGAATAATAAATTAACTAAAAGTAATATTAAGTTTATAATATAGATAATTGTTATTATGTAGAAGCCTATTTTACAATTGACACTCAAAACTGAGAGGATGAATAGGATGATTTAAATTTTTTTACCAGTTTCGAAGTGATGAATTAATGAATAAACAAGAAAAGTATCATAAAAATGTAGACCTCCTGTGTTATTAAAGATGGACGCTTGGTCTCTCTATGGTATGATAATTGGTCTAGTCGCGGTCCCTTAATCCTACAGGTGAATCCTTCAAGAGCTTCCCCCTTGTTCCCTCTAAAAACATGTATGGTAGCTTTCATTAATGGGAACTCTTGGAGTTTCCCTCGCAGTCTCTGCCATCTTCAACCCAATTGTTCCCCAACTCCTCAAAAATCTGACACCTTCTCCTGGAAAGGGTATCCTTTGAACAAACTGACTAATCGTCTCATTTGCGACAACTTGCGTAGACATAGACTCATTGTTCCTTGGTCAACCACGGTTTGGAGTAGACATTTAACACCACGAATCTTTTTCATATTCTGGTTAGCTATTTAGAATAAGCTTTTCACAGCTGATCGTATTCCATATGTGCACGTGGATCCTCCTTGCCCCATGTGTTCCCTACAGCTGGAATCTTGTCCTCACCTTTTCTTTGCATGCTCCTACAACAACTCAATTTGGCGAGCCGTTTGTGCTTTATGTTCTTGGACTGATTCGGGGTCGAGATTATAGATATCACATATTCTCTCTCTTCAAATGTAGATTCCAACAAACCATTAAAGATTATTGTCTTAGGCGTTTGTTTGTACTCGCTTTGGAGGGAACAAAATCTTCGACGCTTCCAGAATAAATCTTCTACCAAAGAGAGTTTGATCTCCATGATAATGTCTGACATTCGGGCGATTGTTTTGACAAAGAATGTAACTTGTAGCTTTACTGTTTGCCCTGCTTTACTTCTATAGAAGATAGATGAAAGTGACTACAGGATTTAGGCAATCGTGGAAGACAATTGCCATGAGTCTGATGACGTAAAGAATTCCAAGTTCCCATCTACTTGTACGTTGTCGTAGGTTTTTTATTGCTGAACAAGACGATCTGTTGTTCTTTATTTTCTTGTCTGTTAAGGGTATTCCCTTGTTTATGACTTTGTAATTTTTCCCTTTCCTTCATTAATTCAATTTTTCATTTGCAAAAAAAAAGAAGAAAAGAAAAATGTCATTCTTAATAAGAATTTGAATTTAGAATTTGCTAACTCTTTAAAATTAAGTTAAGAAAAACTAATTTTGCATAACTTCTAAAGTGAAAGGAGACATTTACAATTTTTTTTTTTACAAAGTAAACAATATCCTTGACACTTCTTCCATTTACAAAGATGAAGAAGCAATCAAAAATTTCTAAGTGTATTTATAACATTTAGCTTAATTGATTACTATCAATGAAGCAACTATTACATTTAATGTTCTTTTCTAGCTCTTCAATTAAAGAAATTCTAGGGTTAAATTCTTTTTAATTTTTCCTCACAAATCGTAAATAATAATTAACATATTGATAAATCTTATGACTAGAAATTCAACGTATTTAACTTTTATCAACTTCAAATAACTATTATACAATATTTGGTTGATTAACCATTAGTTGGTTAACCAACCTTGAAATTTTAGACAACTTATCTCTTTGGAAGTCAATTGGCATGGTTTTGTCCTATTAAATTCATTCTAAATATTCTCATATAAGGTTGCATTCAATTTATCTCAATTGTTTCTATTTTTATTTTACTGCATTAAATTTTGTCATATTTAATTTTTCCTAATTTTAGATTTAATTTCTTTTTAATATTTTTAACTTTTATCCATTTTATTTCTTACTTAGTTTAAATTTAAATTAAAATTTTGGATATTTATTTATAATAGAGTTTAATTAGTGACTAATTTCTTTCAATTTCATTTTTCATGCACTTTAGATTAATTTTGCTCAATTAGGCTTTATTAGGTTATCTTCATTAAATTTAAAAAAGGGTAAAAGAAAAGGAAAAACAACAAGGTGATTAGGTAATTTTCAATTTTTAAGATATTTCATTAGATTTCCTACTTAAGAAGAAAGAAATTAGAAAGAAACTTTCTAATTATAAAATAAAAGGAGAATATTTTAATAGTACAACTTATGTTGCATCAAATATTTTAATAGATATCATAATCATTTGGTCCTAAGGCCCCAATCCAACACATATCACATCATTTAATCCAGTTTCAACAAAATTACAAATAAAACACATATTAATTTATCATAACAACAATCTTAAATAAGAGATGATATAAAAACTTTTATCAATTCTAAACTTTTTATGATATCGAAAATTAAAGTAATTCTAAGCAAAACTTCTTCCTCTAAATTATTATTATTATTATTTATAATATCATTAACTTCTTCAAAAAAAGAAGTAATTATTTTGTTTATGGAATTTATCGAATCTAGATCTAATCTAGATAATCCATACAAAAAACATTTTAAGAAACAAGAGCCCGTTATAAATATGTAGAACATAATTATATTCTCCAACTTAAAGGGTCCAATGCACTTCCATATCTATTTCTTTAGCGTTTTTACCATAGCTTCATCGAGTAATCGTTAAGTCTTTTATCGAGCATTCCAAATCTAATCTCATGAGATAGCTACCCTTGACTAATCCTTCAACAAAGCCCAGCATAGACTTATTTCGTTTCCTACCTTAAAGCATAAGCTAAAGAGAATTGGAAGGGAATAAGGGTTTTAAGGTGGAGAATATAGAACTATATATGTGAAACAAGTTTTTTATTTCATATTAAAAAGAATGAAAAGAGAAGATATTACAAGGGAGTTTGAAGAGTGATGGCCCCCCTAGAGATAAAAATTTTACAAGTGGATTTGCAAGCCAAACCTAAAATCTACATCTTATCTAACTTGAAATCCATCCTTATCAAGAAAAGATTTTCTTTCTTGGTACTGGACGAGAGGATTTTCTTATCTATTCTTTAGTGCTTTTTTATTGTTAGGAGATTCTTTTCCTTTTTATTGATCGAAGATATTTTCTTATCTTCTTTTTATCTCCTTATTTTTATCTCGTCAAATCTAATCAGAATCACTATAAGTGTAGACTGCTAAAAACTCAGCTCTTTCTTTTCCTTTTAAAGATTTGATGCCAC
>JAOTAX010000008.1:23577839-23591430 GCA_025629825.1 Erythroxylum guanchezii | reverse complement strand
TAACCTGTGAACTGCTTCCAGACCAAAGCAATCGCCTAGCTGGAGCCGTATTCTAGTAAATAAGAAAGTTTTTGATACCATATTTCTTTAGCCTTTGGTTAGGCTATATCATTAAAGTTTTTATTAGTAGAGTTTTTTTTTTCTGTAGATATTTTGTGAGAACTTTTTAAAAAAGTCAATTGATCGTTTGACTGTCATTTAAAAAAGAGTTTTTTTGAAAGAGTTTCATACAGTAGACTCTTTGACAACATAAAAATAAAAATACTTTTAATTTTAACTATATTTTATTTGTAATAAAAATTATTTATACATATAAATATTATTTAAAATATATTAAACAATATGTAATATGCAAAGCACAATATATTAATTATTATATAATTTTAAACTATATAAAACATAAATAAAAATATATCTAACAAAATCTTTTATATGAATTATAACATAAGTAAAACTAATATCAAAAATAAATATTAAAACACGTAAAAGAAGCCAAATAATGGGTTTGCAAGATAAACGTGAAGATGAGTTTGTGAGTATTGTGAGAATTTTGTGGAAAACATAAGGATAAAAGGGACTAAAAAATAGGCTCATTAATTAATTTGAAAAATCTATCAGAAAAAGTCATTTGAGAGGCTTTTTTGAGAAGCTTCAAATTTGAGCTTCTTAAATGTTGTATTTTGGCTGTCAAAAAAGTCATATCTATTTAAAAAGTATTTTTTATTTTATAGCCAAACACTTATTTTTCTTAAAAAAGACCTTTGTAACAGAGAAAAGTACTTATTGACCTCCCAAAGGTCCATCCAAACAGTCACTTAGTATATATCAAATCTATTAAAACAAAAGATTTTATCATTCAAATATATTAAGACAGAGTGTAAGTAAGATAAATGCATGTTAAGAAGAAAATGGAAGTGAAAAAGGCATAGGGATGAATGAGATACATATATCACCTGCAGCTGCCATTCCAGTGGCTGCAGAAAGAGCCTCCGAGAGTCCTACAAGAAGAAATGGAGCCTTTGGCATGGAAAGCATCTCATCCGTAACAATGCCAGCACGGTGGCGCAAGTGTAAAACGGTGAAATATACAACAACATACCTGGAGATAGAAAACCAAGGCATGGAAATTAATTTCTAGACTTGCTAAATTCATGTTACAAAATTTTCGTTTTCTTTAAACACAGATATCTCTAAATATTTCTTACTCCATATGTCCTATTAAATTTTAAATTATGCAACACTAGTCTTATTCACATAATTCCATATAGCTTAAAAGGCGATTACTAGCCGGGTGAAGATAAGTTGCGACATTTTGGTGACTTGGTCAAATGTGATAAAAAGCTGTTCGGGGAACCGCAAATCCAAAAGGCTCGATAGAAGATGAATATATCTAAAGTTTTGTGTGGCGATGCTTATTAGTGGTAGGCTCAACTTCTAAGGCCATCGTTCAATTTGGGGCCACCATTATCCCTCTACAAAGTACAAGCCCATTACCACTTTCTTTTCTCTGTCTTTCCAACTAAAGAATTCTCTTTTTTACAAAAAGTGAATTCGTAACTCCGAAAAGATTCTTCATATTTGGTAGAAAACGTTACGTGGGTCCTACAAATAATTTAATAGACCATCCCTTCGCATTCCATATTTAGTGCGATAACAGCAAAGATTGAAACAGTCACATGATTGATAATTCACGATGGACCAGATCCAAAAACAGAAGTATATTACTTCCCGTACGGTGCACAACAAAAAAGAAAAATACTGTAAAATTATAATAATTTATCTTTTGACTGACTAAGATGAAGGATTACGGGATTCAATTTGTAGATTGCCTTGACACAGAATCATATCATGAAACCTGAATAAAGCGAACTTGGGACGGTTCATGCCCTTCTTGGTAAATAAGGACAACTAGAAGTAGAAATGTGTAACATGCATTGCAGCCGCAGAAAACAGCCTAATTTGGAGCCAACCGGCCGGACTATATTTAACATGCATTGCAGCCGCAGAAAACAGCCTAATGTTGAGCCAACTGGCCGGACTATACACTAAATTCACTTGAGAGAGACATTCCCCACAACCTGCCTCCTGTCCCTCTTTAAATCATTAACTAGGTTGTCGTAAAAAAGATAAAATTTGTACGAATTTTACTAAAAATTTTATATTTTCATGACAGATTATTTAGGCTCGGACTATTATGTAGTCGGTTGATTCTCAGTATACAATTAGCAAGAAAAACTATCAACGCTCGAACTACGACTTCATCGTAAGTTTCCAGTTCTACACAGTCCAATGTGGAAGCAGTACTAAAAACAGATCTGTCAATAGGCAAATAAGAAAATGCACGTAAATCAAGGATAACAAGTAAAGAAGCAATTATTCAGTAAGGAGCAGAAGTTTTGTTAGTACCCGAGAGTGGCGAGCTGTGCCAGAAAGAAAGGGTGGTGTTTGAGAGGAACTAAAGCCAGCTTATACAGCACCCTATTCCCTACACCCAACACCACTGTAACCGCCGCCGCAACCGCAACCTCCAATCTCTGATCTCCGCTCGCTCTTCTTCCCACTATCTGATGACTCCCTATCGAATACGAGCAGGGTCCCACCTTCGCAGTTTCTTTCTCCCCGCCGTCAGACTGCTCCCATCCTCTGCTCGTCTCAACCGCCGGTTCCTCTGGAAACGACCTTGCATGCCTTGAAGATCGAACCCGAATTCCTGGTTGTAGTGTCGCCGAGTTTGGATTGAAAGGAAGAGTCAAGACTTCTGTTGGTCGTCCTGGAGATTGAATTGAAACTCTTGGCGTCGCCAGTTCGGTGATTAACCGGCGGTAACATGAGATCATACTAACGCCTATTGCTTTTAAAATATTGAAGAGCGAGAGAGTGAAATTCTTGGTCAATAGAAGTAGCGGATGTGATGAAGAGATGTATAGTATTGTATTTATATAGTCGCCGAGGGAGACTTCAAACTAGAGGATCTTAACAAAACAATTTGTGGACGTTTTCTTTTCCTCTCTGTCTCTATTTAGACTATCTAATAAGAGTGGCCCCACCCAATAACATTGTGACAAAACAAAATGATTTTTGTTTCCATACGTCTTTTTGTAGCATTTTCGAAACGTTGGGAATTTGTTCTTTTCTTTTTGTATTTGAGAATATTAAAATCGTGAGTTATTAGAAATGTATATGGGCTTATCTGTTTCATGATACGTGTAACCCGATTCTCGATAAAGATGTTATTTTTAAGTCTTTAAGTATCTCTATCATTCTACATTTGTACTGATATTTACGTCGTCATTTTATAGTCACTTTTTTTATCAACAACAATAGTGTCACCGTCGGTTTCAATTTTAAGAATTGAAACAAGGATGTAGATTTTGCCTAGGAGATGACGGATATCAACATGGGCATGTTGACAAGTAAACCATCTCCACTCACGTCCGTCAGCTCGAAAGTTGATAAAGCAGCTTTTGCAATCTAGGAGTGATCAAACATGATGTATTATCTGACTATTAAGAGGTCAATCTTGGATCATCTGCTGAGTGAACTAAAGGACACTAACATAAAGGAGTTTTTGGATAATCTTTTCCAAAGATACAAAGTCTCGTCTAACGTTGGATTGAGTACTTTGATCAAGGAGTTGTTTTTCATGAAGTACACTGGAGAAGGTGGAGTGAGGGACTACATAATAAAAATGGTCCACCTCCAGAGCAAGTTGAAAGATATTCTGATTCATTATGCATTGATAATGCACCAAGCTCTAAATACACTAATGCTAGAGTTTGGTATGTTAGTCACTACTTATATTTCACAAGATGAGGCTTAGGATATCAATGACTTGATTTCCCGATATGTTGCAGACACTACAACAAAAGTCTAAAATTGTGACAGAATATTACCAATGGTAATGAAACTATTGATAATTATCGACGGATATCTTGTATCGATCGATAATATTGTCCTGAAAAAGGAAAAGATTTGGTGACGGAAATTTCTGTCAGTAATTGCGTCGATAAAAGCGTCGTCTTCTCGATGTAAAACTTCAAGGTTAGTAATTATAACAAAACGACGTTGCTTTTGATTAAAAAAAACGACATCGTTTTGTTTCTACATGGAGAAAGTTGTCTCGTGTACCAAAACGACGTAGTTTGGGACCAAGACGACGTCGTATAGTTTAAAACCAAAACCAAACGATGTCGTTTTGGTTAACTTAAATAACGTTCTTCAGTTAACTAAGATGATGTCGTTTGGTTTTCATTCCCCCCCCCCCTTCGACCTGCCGCGCGCGCCTATTTCCTCTCCTTCTTCTTCCTTCCATTGTCGCTCCCGCATCTGACATCGTTTGCCCTCCGTCGAGCTACTGCATCTCCGGTGTGAAAAGTCGTCTTCTCAGGCGGTTTTCGTCAAGGTATGGCTGTCTTCTCCGACCTCATCTGCTGTCGATGTGTGGGTGTCCGTGGATGAAAGTTTTTTCAAAATTTGGAGTTAGTTGTTGACGATGGGTTGGCTCCATTGGTTTTGGTTGTTATTGTTTGATGGTTTGCTATGTAAACTACTGGACATGATAGTAAATAATGGAAAAATGTTGTCATTTTGTTAATAGTTTGGGATGAAAATTTTCTGCATACCATGTGTTCGATGAAATGTATGTATATAAGAGTTGATCTTTTTAGAATAGATGCTATATTATTAATTATACTATAAGTTTTTGAACCCATTTGTCAATCTTTTTCAAGCCTACTTAATAGAATACTTCTAATACAGCTTTGTTTGCAGTCAAAGGAAAGGGAAAGGCTAAGCCTTTAAAGCTCAAAGTTAAGAAATATAAATACTCTTTGCATTTACAAACTAGTTAGTCTAGTATTACAAATGGTCCACAAGATTTCAAAAATATGAGTTGCTTCTTCTGTAAGAAGAAAGGACATAAAAAATCGATTGCTAGAAATATAAAGTCTGGAAAGTCAAGCAGGAACTGTCAAGTAACTCATTGACTTATATGATTCATGAATTCAATCTTGCTATAACCATATCCAGTTGTTGGTGGCTAAATAGTGGAGCATCTAATCACGTTGCTTCCACAATGCAGGAGTTCAGATCCAGGAGAAAGTTAACCAAAGGGGAGGAGAAACTAATGGTCGACAACAATGAAGAAGTTAGTGTTTTGTATGTAGGGGATGTATGTTTAAACCTTGATAAGGGGTTTGTACTTGTATTACTTGAAACATTTTATATACCGTCTTTTGGACATAATTTAATTTCTGTATCAGGATTAGATAAAGAGGGATATCGTTTTGTTATTGATACTTCAGTTGTACACTTATCCTTTAATGCAAAACATATTGGA
This sequence comes from Erythroxylum guanchezii, assembly GCA_025629825.1. Classification (NCBI taxonomy): domain Eukaryota; kingdom Viridiplantae; phylum Streptophyta; class Magnoliopsida; order Malpighiales; family Erythroxylaceae; genus Erythroxylum; species Erythroxylum guanchezii. Next base: position 23,586,092 of record JAOTAX010000008.1, on the reverse strand, counting down.
ACTATCTTCTTGTCATAAGGATTATATCGAATATGTCTTACCCCTCATGAAATGTATGCTTCTTCATATATTGCTGAACCTGTTACTCGAAAAACACCGCTGATAAGGGAAATGTCGTATATGTTGCGGCATAAATGCTTAGGCCACATTTCCCAAGGTAGAGTTGAGAGATGGATAAAGGAAAAATTCTCCCAACTATAGATTATGATGATATGGAAACACGTGTTGATTGTTGCAGAAGTAAGTTAACCAAAATGAAGAAAAAGGGATCAACTTGAGTATCTGGCTTGTTAGATCTCAAACAAATGGATATTAGCGGACCTTGTACAGCTACATTATGCAATTTTAATTTTTTTGACGTTTATTGATTATTATTCTTATTATGATTATGTGTTCTTGCTTAAAGAAAAGTCTAAAGTTCTTGATAAATTCAAGATATTTAAGGCTATGTTTGGATGGACGTAAGGTTTTTAATGGAATGGAATGGTTTATAATGGAATGAAATGTAATTGAATGTAATAGGGAGGAATGGAAGGTGTAATATAATGTAAAGTTGTTTATCATTTTACATTCTATCATAAACCTCCCAAATCGGAGGTTTTTTTTCATTTTTACTGTTGAGGATCAAATGGGATATGACCCTCCTTTTCCATCCCATTTCATTCCATTCCATTATAAACCTTCCTCCTAAATAATGAAATAATATTACATTCTATTAATAAACTCCCAACCAAACATAGCCTAAGACTGAGATTGAGAACTAATTGAGAAAATCCATCAAGATTGTCATATCTGACTATAAAGGAGAGTATTATGACAAATGTGGTATTTCAGGACAAGAAAAGGGACTATTTGCCAGATATGTGGAATCGCTTAGAATATGACTCAGTTCACTATACCGGGTAGTCCTGAGTCAAATAGTGTGGTCAAAAGGCATAACCGCAACCTAAAGGACATGATGAGGTTAATGCAAAGCTGGACTAACCTACCTGATTATCTTTGGGGTGAAGCCATCAAGACGACATTATATATACTTAACAAAGTCTCGAGCAAGTTAGTGTTAAAGGCGCCTTTTGAGATCTGGAAAGGGTGGAAGCCTAGTCTTTCACACATTCATCTATGGGGCTGCCCTACTGAGGTGCGCTTATATAATCCTTATGAAAGCAAATTGCACGAGCATTCTACTTATTGCTATTTAATTGGATATCTAGAACATTCTAAAAGCTATAGATTTTATTATAGAGAAAGGGAGGCTATAATAGTTGAATCACAAATAATTAAGTTTCTAGAATACAATGTCTATGATGAGGGTGGGCCCTCTCACCCTTTAGACGATAGCAGGACGGATACTACAATCATTTCATATATGCCACTCATACAGTCAGTTCTAGTGGATTTAGGTTTAAGTATCATGTCTATACAAGAACATGAACTCATACCTGTAAAAATAGAGATTCATAGGGTACAAAAACAAATGCAGTTGCGCAGATCCACTAGAGTGAGATGACCTGCTACTCCATCTGATTAAATAGTCTATTTGGGTAAACAAGACTATGATATTAGATATGTTGAGGATCCAAGTGCTTTACAGAAGCTATTTATGGACCCCATGTAGATTTGTGGTGGGATACAATGAAGGATGAGATGTAATCCATAAAGCATAACAAGGTATAGGAGCTAGTTGATTTGCCTCAACATTGTAAACCCGTCAGTTGCAAATGGTTGTTTAAGACCAAGAAGGACTCTTAGGGTTAAGTTGAGAGGTTTAAGGCTCAGTTGGTTTCCAGAGGGTTCACTCAGAGAAAAAGGGTTGATTTTAATGTTACCTTCTCTTCGATATCCTCTAAGACTGCATTCAGAGTGATTATGACAATAGTAGCTCATTATTATATGGAGGTACTTCAGATGGATGTCAAGACCACTTTACTTAATGGGAATCTTTATGAAGAGGTCTATATAGATCAACCTAAAAGATTTCAGGATCAAAAAGAGACTAATAAGGTTTGCAATTTGAGAAAATTGATATGCTATTTGAAATAAGCTTCCACACAGTGGTACCTTAAGTATGATGGGATTTTGACCTCTTTTAGCTTCGTGGAAAACAAAGTTGAAAGATGTTTGGACTATAAGGTCAAGGGGAGCAAAGTTATCTTTTGATTGTCGTATGTGGATGATATATTGCTTGCATCGAATGAATGTACTATGTTGCATGAGGATAAGCAACTTTTGTCTAAGCATTTTGATATGAATGACCTTAGTGAAGCATCTTTTATCCTAGGTATGCTGATTCACCGGGATAGATCTCAACACTCATTGGGCTTCTTGCGGAGTGCATACATTGAACATATGCTACAAAGATTTAATATGGTTGACTGTAAACATATTGTAGCACCTATCTATTATAGTGAAAGATTATCTTTGGCACAATGTCCAAAGAATGAAGTAGAGAGAGAGGCTATGAGAAATGTTCCATATTTTAGTGCAGTTGGTAGCCTGATGTATGCCTAGATGTGCACTAGACTGGACATTGCATTTGTTGTTAGATTGCTAGGTTGATATTTGGCTAATCCAGGGATAAACCACTGTAATGCAATTAAATGAGTGTTAAGATACTTAAAAGGAACCGAGGATTATATGTTGACATATAGAAAGGTCAACAATCTAAACCTCATAGTGTAGATTCCAATTTTGCTATGTGCCCGGATGATAGAAAGTCTACTTTAGGTTACATTTTCATGTTAGCAGATGGTGTAGTATTATAGAAGAGTGTCAAGCAGAAACTAGTGACTTCCTCGACTATGCATGCAGAGTTTGTAGCATACTATGGGGTTGCTTTACAGGCGATTTGGCTCAAAAATTTGATTTCTGAATTGTTTGTGGTCGTGGCTAGACCTATCCAATTATATTATGATAATCTTATTGTTGTATTGTTTAGAAACAACAATAAGAATATAAAATGGTATAAGTATTTAGAGGTCATATTCTTGACCATAAAGGAGTTGATACAAAAAGGTGACATTGAGATGGAGCATTTGAGGACTGAGGAGATGTTAGTTGATCTTTTAATTAAAGGACTTCACCACTACAAGAATAACATACTATTCGCGACGTTTTTTGGATAAAACGTCACAAAATGTTCAGACTTTTTGCGACGTAATGTTCTAACTTTTTGTGACGTTTTATTAAAACGTCGAAGATTTGTAATATTTTTCGCGACATTTTATTAATAAAACGTCGCGAAATAGAAACTGCGACGTTTTGTTGAAGAGAACGTCGCAGAAAACTTAACTACAGTTCTTGTTTGAGAGCATTACCAAAATTTCCATCACATATATATATATATACACACACACACACACTTATCATCATCCGCTACACATTGTTTTGTTCTTACAGGGTAACCATGAATCCTAACCCTAAATCCTTTCCAATCCTCTCCTACGTCCTCACCCGATTCCCCTCGTTTGGACCCAAATCACCCACCTCCGACATCGAGCAACTGCCTTCAATCTCCCCCTCCTCGCAACCTCCTATCCTCTTCCAAATGCACCATTTGTCCGATCTCAAGCTCCTTGCCTCTATGAAACACACCATTTCAGACGTGTCCCAGACCTAAGCAGTTTCTAACAAATGTAAGACTATTTCATTTTTCATTCATAACCCATTCCCTCATTCTTCTTCTCCTACCTCACCTCACCAGTGGTCTACACACCCTTATCCTCTCAAACCCTTCTTCCCTTCCTTTATGCTCTCTCTATCTGTAGCTTTCTCTACCACACCTACCTTCATTGCCTTATCAATAGTAGACTCTTCATTACTGTCTTTCCCTTCTCTTCTCACTTCAAATCTGAAACCAAAATCCCTCCTCACCACTGCTTCTGTGTCACACCCAGAAGCTTAAAACTCCACCTTTCTCACTCCGCTTCTTCTACTCTCTCTCTCTCAAACTGAAGACCCACTTCTCGCCCTTTGTTCCTTTTGTTGCCCAGACATCGGATTGGGCCTAACAAGAGGAAGACAACAATTCCACCATTACATTGTCTGACTCTGAGCAAGATGACCCGTCTTAGGGAAACCAAAAGAGTGGCGACATTAAAGCAACTGGAGCATCCGACTGGGAAGGTGAGGGAGAGGATTCAGTTACTGAGGCCATTGGAGGTGGTTGAGGTTAGCTATTTCCATGTGTTAATTGGATTTGTTCTCGGAGATTTAAGGAGGTCTGGATTTGCTGTTTTCTAATTACTTATGTCTGGACTTTGTTTAGATTTGTAGGTTATTTATAGCAGAGAGATAGGTACGAGTTGTGGTTTTGGGTTTGTCACTATGAGTACTATTGAAGAAGCTGAGAAGGCTGTGGAGTTGTTTCGCCGCTATGTAAGTTTTTCCTTGCCCCCTTTCTACTGAGAATTTGTTGTTTTTGACAGTTTGATGAAGCATGGTATTCCTTGTTAATTGTGTGGTTAAACGAGGAATCATCATGGCATTACAAATACAAATTATCCTTTTCTACTAGCCCTTTGAGTGCGAGCGTATATACAAGTAAAATTCAAAGCAATTCCTTCACAAGATTTGTATTATGACAACTATATTGTCATAATACATCAAAATGTATAAACATACAAGGAGAGAATATAATGATCCCTAACCAACAGTGTCTAAGGACTTCAATGTACCCATTTGTTTTTGAAAGACATATATACAGTGTGAGTGTATTGAAGTCCTTCGACACTGTTGGTTAGGGATCATTATATTCTCTCCTTGTATGTTTATACATTTTGATGTATTATGACAATATGGTTGTTTATTAATAAAGATGATCATCATTTTATCCTTAGTAATAAGTGTTTTCATACATTGTTGTAATACATGTGAAATTCTTAAGGTTTATGTCGATCTTAAGCATTTGAAGGTCATTGGGCATATATTCAGATTGATCTTGAGCCTATGTCATTAAGACATATATAGTTTAATATGAATATCTATGGATTTTAACATGACATACGGGGTATAAGTTTTTTTAAATCCTATAAAGGTATTCTCTAATCAATTTAGCATTTAGTGAGAGAACATAAAAGTTTTCGCTAATGCAGTTTAGCCTTCGATGAGAAAAAACAAGATTCTTTGATGAAGTTTAGCATATATAGTTTGGCATAAAGTTTAGAGAAATTAAGACCTACAAACAAAGAGATGATACATATAAGATCACATAAGTACCATCCTAGTTTGTCACAGTCTATTTTCTTATTCATATTAGTGAGGTATTGGATATGTGTGATTGTATTGGATTTATGTCACACATGACATATGAATTTGATATTTTCTAGTATCAAAAGTCTTACAGGACATACTGATGGATTTTTATTATCTTTGGATCAGTTTTTTAAAAAATTGGTCGATCAATACTATAATGTGGCTTAGTTGTATTTTTGAACTGGTTTGAAACTTGAGTCAATACTGCAATTGATTATTGTCCAAAATAGAGAATGCTAGATATTTTTCTATAGGTGGACAATAATTAATTGCATTTTATTGTTTTTTAATAACTTATCGATTAAATTACATAAATTTGATCTAGATAGAGATAATAAAGTGATCCAATAAAGGACATATGTTAATAGGCTGAAGTCTAGGAGAAAAATAGACCTCGATTAGTATGGACTGGATCCACATCGGGCTTGTGATGGGAAAGCCCGACATGGAAGCTATATATATAGGTTAAGATCTCTTGTAATTGCTTAAGTAATTCGTGAACGTAAAGTTACTCTGACCCATTCAAAGGTTCATGTTTTAAGAAACTACAGAAAGAAGTTGACCATGGCCCGGTGAGTAGATCTCGTGAAGATGTTCGTAGATTCGCACTTCTTTTGGCCTCAAAAAGCTCATCTAAACGTTATGGAATTGAAATCAGATATTTTCACATTTTTCCGTTATTTTCTTTTTACGTTCGATCCGAGATACGTAACTAAGGCTCATGTTATGGGTTACAAGTAGTTGAAACAATAAGGGGGATCGTGAACAGTGAATTTAACAGAATGATATTAAATCAAAGAACATATTTTTTTACCAGGAACCAAACGAAAAACGGTGGAAAATTTTGGAAATGAATCCTTAAGAAACACTGACACGACCACCATTAACATTAGAACACCCAACAATTTATGCCCTATGTTTTTGAAAGATCTTAAACTCTGACCCCACGATGCCATCCCATGACAAGCATCCTGGAGACCAAGCAACCACGCCTCTGGTAAAAAGAAGAACACTTTCCTCGAAAGTAACTTATAACAGGGTGGTGGTGATGACTATAATGGTTATGAAAGAAATGGCTATAGTGGTGATGGTGTTGTTGGCTCTAGTTGGCAAATCTTTAATGTTGCTCTCCTCGTCAGTTACGTCTATTTCTCTCTCTCCTGGTTCCCTTCATCACCTAAGAACGCCATACCTGACAAGCTTCATGCATGACCAGTTCATGGGTAGATAAAAAAAATCAAAGCATAATATTTCCTTTAAAGTTGCAATATGGATTGTCTCTCAAATGATCAATGTCATAGACATGCATGGAAAATATAGGCATCATATTAGTCAAGAACTTTGTCAGTCTTTCCAATCCTAATCTTGGCGTTTGATTCTATTAAGTGATCGTTTCATCATAATAACTTAAGCTGTTGTGTGAAGCCAACTTAATTGATTTTATATATTTACTAACAGATTCTATCAGCTTTTTGCTTAAGATATTATCACCAAATTTGTCTTCTTAGTATTGATTCCCTTGTTCACATAACTGAAACTACCTAGTAAACAAAAGTAGTAGAATGGCTGGCCCATAAAATAATGCTCCTTCTCATATTCTGGATGAAACTTGATAAAAAGTAAAAACATGTCAACACAACATGCAACTATGGCTTGTCAAATTCCAAGTACACTCCAGGTGCATGTCATGTAGACCTAGTTTAAGTCAAATATATATCTTTCTGGTAGTTACACTGAGGCGTGTTCCAGCATTTCTCTAAAGTTTCACCCATGTTACAAGTTTCCAAGTTTCAGATTCGCTTTCTTGTACATTACATTACCAAACAAAGTCTGGCTTCAGTTCTCAGCTCTATGACCAAGGATTCTGTGTATCAGAGCTGCAAATATTGGTCAGTTCCTATCTTTCAACCATTGAGTCCTGTGTTACTGTCTAAGGGCAAGTTTGCACGTGTATGTTGTTGCCTGCCTACCTTCATTGGCAAAGCAATCTATAAATCCTTTCCCTATACATTTGGAAGAACCTCAAGATAAATTTCTCATCATAATTTGTAACCCCATAATTACGTTACAAGAAGAATTTGTTTTGCCAGCCCAACTACAACCTGTGTTTTTTTTCACTTGGTTATTCTGCATCACATTTAGAGCCAAAGTTGAACTTTTTCACTCACCTGAGGAGGCAAATACACTAGATTTATGTTATCCCGTAAGAATTTCAATTTATGCAATATCTCTGCTTGATAATATAACGGGTTCTTTTTTTGCATATATCGGTGTTGAAGGCCCAAGATCATTGATAACCATTGAGGAAGCCTCCAGGAGGAGACTTTTTTAGCTCACCCATTGACATGTTTGACGAAGAATGTTACAACGAGTAGCGGCCGAAGAAGGAGGACAAATCCTCCGTCAGACATAATTCTGTCTTACTCTGTTTAAGAGTAAAACTGTGTCGTTTTTTCTTTAAATTTTAATGGACGTGTAGTGCCCGTGTTCTTCTCCTCTTGGACAGCCAAGCCACCAGTTTTCTTTCAAAGCCGTTTAGTTAGAGCCGAGTGTTTCTTGGACAGAGGATCTTTTGCACTTCTGAAGTTTTGACGCAACTTTTAATATTCAACTTCAACTATTCTGATACTTATTATTATGAAAATTTTTGCAAAGTATTTATTATATAAATTTCATTTATAATAATAATAATAATAACAATAATAATAATAATAATAATAATAATATATGTATTTATAATTTTTTTAGTATTATTAATTAATTATTATTATTATATTCGATATGATTATTAAATTTATTAATTATATTAATTTCTATTATTATTATTAAATTTGTTATAATTACTAATTTTCTTCTTATTAGTATTAACTTAATTATTCTGAATAATTTAATTATATTTATAATATTTAATTATTTTCATTTTTATTTTTTCGACTGGAGTATATATACTTATTATTAATATTAGTATTATTATTAATATTAAATTCCTTATTATTATTATTA
>JAOTAX010000008.1:23562489-23574473 GCA_025629825.1 Erythroxylum guanchezii | reverse complement strand
TGATTCTTGATTTGGAGTAAACTAGGGATATAGGGCTATAAATTTTATGATGAAATTGAGTTCTAATTCAATCTCTAGGAAAGTCAATTTTCAGATGGAAGTCATGCGCAGGATAATATATTATATATATATATATACAAAAGTTAGGCAATATGGACAAGAAAGATAGAAATGATGTGAATGATAAGTCGTGGTTAATATGAAGAGTAAAATGAATTGAAGTTGATGACTTGATGAATTCCAATTGGTATTTGAATGGATATGAATGATGTTGCTTTAGCTAAGGAAGTGAATTTGGGGCAAAATTCTAAGTTTTCATAAGGATAAGATTTTGTGTCTGACTTCAAAGGAAATTCTGGAATAATTGAGATAGAACTGGCCAAAATTGTCTTCTTATAAGTTGTAGATGATCCTTCTAGCTTTCCGACGCCATAAAGTTTTAATTTTTGGACATCGAGATGAAGAGATATGATTGTTACAAGTTAGGATGTTGCATTGTTTTGTGTATGATGATAGTTTTGGTAATTGATGAGAATTTGGGGTTTTGATGGACCAAATGGATCAAGATTTGAGGATTTTGTGAGATGAATTTGTTGTTTGAGTTATTATGAAGTGAATTTGGACTAGAAGAGTTGATTTTGGGAAGTTTATAAGTGTATATGATATTAGATTTGATGTAGGAAGCATTAGAGAAAGTTTGAAGGGGTTTTGGGAAGCCCCATGTCTGTTTAACGGACCTTTACGGGTCAAAAAGGACCCTTTGCTTCGCCCATAGATGTCTGTTTAACGGACCTTCTCGGGTGAAATGGTGCAGTTTGGCCGATCTATGTCCGTTAAACGGACATTCATGGGGAAAGATTGTGATTTTGGACTCTTTTAGAGGCAGAATCTCAATTTGTGGTCTTCATGAAAGTTTTAGATCTCGAAGTCTTCTTTCTAATGGTCTAATAATGAAATCAATCCGACATTTGTGATGAAAGTTAAGATGATCGCGCCAAGACATTTCACTGCACGATTGAGGACTTAAACATGATGGATTCTTTTAGGCATAACTCCCTCATTCGACCTCCAATTGAGGTGATTCTTGAAGCAATGGATTTCTAAGACATGTATCTATCCCTCCATGAAAATTGGTATCAATTGGAGTTGAGTTGAGAGAGTTTTCAATAGATCAAGTGTGAGGTCGGTTATGAGAATGTATTTAGGGTTTGTACACCCTATGGCTTTTTAAGCATAGCTTGAGCTGTAGAGCTCCGATTGAGGTGCTTCTTAAATCAAAATAAACAAGAGACTTAGAGCTATGATTTCTTTGAAGAAATCAAATTAAAATTCTAGTTTGAAGATTTCCAAATTCTGTTCACAACAGGAGAAATGAGTTCAAGCATGGTGACTGATTGGTATGGGCACACCATTGAACAAATTATGAGTGAAATTTTGGGATGTTATGAGAATGAAAAAAAAATGATGGCTTATAAGGGTTCAATGCAATAACCCTTCAAGGTAATATGCTCATGTTTCATGTTTCTCAGGAGTTGGATTCTGGAATCAAGCGGGATCCAACATAGTTGGTATGAGTCAGCAAGAGGATGGGTTCCGAAATCGGTGCCCAACACATACAGTCGTATAGATGACCATTTATGTCAAAATCTCCTTTGAATCGTGACTTCACACAATTACAAAAGCTTACATGGGCACATACAAGATCTTATATGCAACATACACTGGCTTGTATCTTCACACGGGCATAAACAACATCTTTGAAGCTCTATATTTTTATAATGACTTACACGATCCCTATACATGACCATTTATCTCCAAAGTTTTCTTCCATTTTATGCCTCGATTTTACCCAAATTCTTCTCCTTTTAGTCTATGAAGGTAATTTTACCTAACAACACACTTGAAGCAAAATAAGTACCAAAGATACCATAAAACTCTCAAATAATAAACAAAAGACACTAACTATGAGTATGTAAATATAGTCAGTTAATTGTTTATTAGCTCTCATAATAGTTACAAAGGAATAATGTATTCAACCCTCTCATGATTAAAACACTAGGTGGTTGGAACCTTCAATCATATAAGCCATTTTTTCATAAGTGGTTGACAGACTAAACCATTATTTATATGAATATAACATATTTCAAAAGATGTTTTCCACATATATATTTCTTCTTTATTTTAAGTCATTACTTGACCATGTCATCAAATATCTTTATTTAAAGATGATGGTGCATCTTTGATCATTTTTTATGTTTCATTATAAGTATGCATATGGACAATCTAATATATCCATTACTGAGTTGATCAATGCATTGATCCATCATTACGAATCAAAAATTGAACTAGATTGATCTCACTTAGTGTTATTTCATTATTTACTCAAACATACATTCCTTATGAAAATATCATACTAATGCGTGGTAAGGCTCACTACTGATTAGAAAATAATATATATATGCATCAAGGATTAATAGATACTTCTCATGTTACTACATTACTTAAGTGAAAAACATAAACTAATTTATTTCTATACAAAAAGAATTCCTCTTTTATGATTGTTACTTTTTATAAGTTTAAAATATGATTTTCATAGTAATTTATGACAACAACCTTTATGCATATAAAAGCATTTGAACCTAAATTTTGAATGACAAATAACAATTTTATAAAAAAATTTTAAGGAAATAACAAAGAAAATTATAAGATATGTCCCTTTGAAATGGGCAAATTAAAGGTGGGGGACCCTCTAATGCCTCCAACTTTTAAATGATTGAGGGTGCCTTCCAATTTTTATTTTTTTACGGAAAGGTAATAAATTAAATCAATAAAGGCATAAGCAAAACGTACACATGCTACGAAGAGCACTACATGAGTCTACAATTGGAATATGATCTAAAACACAATCCCAATTACAACCTCATACAATTTAAAACGACACTTAGTTTATACATTCTATATTTTGTTGCAATAACCTAGATCTTAGCATTTAACAGTGTGTAAGCTGATGAAGTTTCTAATATGCTAAAGAGATTTACAATTGAACTATTATGAAGAATGAGATTTATCCAGGAAAATACGAGAATTCCTTTCTTCCCAAATAGCTTTTACCAGAAAGACCATAGACAACCTAAAACACTGCTTGATAGTGTTGTTGGGATGAATAATAGTAGTAAATTACTTTCTAATGGAATTCCAATCAGTTGGAGCCTATTGAATGTAACATTTTGTAGCAACGATTTCCATATATTAGAGACAAACTGACACTGAAAAATAAGTGATTGTTGCTTTATTCATCACTCATGCAAAAGGAGCATTTAGTTAGGATATTAAGAAACCTCAGTTTATACATAGTTTGTAATTTATCTTCTATAGCTAGCCATGACATGAAGGATGCTCGAGGATGACACTGTTTATGCCGTGCAGAGTCTAAGATATGTAATTGGATTGTTTCTGAAAAAACTACCTAAAAGACTTGTTTTTGAAAATCCCATTGTTGGTGTGTTTCCAAATGACTATGTCCTCTTCATTATTCAGGTGAGTTCCAATAGTTTCGGTGATGATAGAATTTGTAAGAGAGTAGAGATTGAAAAAAAATTTTGTTAACGAAGCCTCTTTAACAATTGAATTCAACTCGATGACTAGCTTGAGAATTTTCATCTCCTGTAAGAAACGTAGAGGACCATGTGATAAGAAATTATTAGAATAGATGTTGGATCCCGTTTCCAGAGCCCAACATCCATAAACCTTGAGCTTATTACTCTGTAGGGTCGTTAGCCATCATCCCACAAGGGTGGTGTGCCCACATCAGTCAATCACCAAAATTACAATTTGTCAAATCAACTCCAAAAGATACCAATGTTTATACAAAGATAGAGACATGTGTTAGGAATCTATTGGTACAAGAATCACTTCATTTGGAGGTCGGATGAGGAAATTATGCCAGAAAGAATTAAACACGTTTATACCCTCAATTATATTGTATCTATCTTGGCGCAATTGCCATAACTTTCAATAAAGATGTCTGATTAAGTTAGTTCTTGGTCTTTTTGAAAGAAGACTTCTAGATCTACAACTTTCATGAATACTACAAAGTGAGATTTTGCCATTTAAAAGGTTAAAAATGCAAATTACCGCGAGTGTATAGAGTATTTCTGTTAAATGGACATACATGTCCGCCTAACGAACATACATAGGGTTAGGGCCCATTTTTGACCCGAGAAGGTCCGTTTAACAGATATAATGTCCGTTAAACGGACATTGGCGATGCTGGGGGTCCTCCCAGACCTGAGAAGGTCCGTTTAATGGACCTAAAGTTTGTTTAACAGGCATAGGGGTTCCCCAAACCCCTCCAAAGCCTCCCCATGCTTCCTACATCTAATCTAACATCATGTTCACTCATAATCTTCCCAAATTCAACTCTTCTAGTGCAAAATCACTTCATATCAATTCAAACACCAAAATTATCTCATAAAACTCTCAATTCTCAACCCATTTAATTCACCAAAACCACACATTCTCATCATTTACCATAGCTGTCCTATGCATACATTCCATGCAACATCACATCTTGTAATGATCATATCTTTTCACTCTGGTATCCAAAAATTACAATCTTTATATCGTTGGAAAGCTAGAAAGATCATTCTCATCATTTACCATAGCTCTCCTATGCATACATTCCATGCAGCATCACATCTTGTAATGATCATATCTTTTCACTCCGGTATCCAAAAATTACAAATTTTATATTGTTCGAAAGTTAGAAAGTTCATCCACAAATTCCAAGAAGACAATTTTGACCAGTTATACCTAAATTATTCCAAAATTTTCCCTGAAGTCAGAACACAAATCTTACCCTTATGAAAACTTGAAATTAGCAATATAAAGACTTGAAAAGCCATAAATAAACATAATGTATATGTATTTCATTCACAGAAAAAAAAATTAAGAGTTTTACAATGCTTTAGTGAGCATTTCAAGCCACCTTACATCATAATCCAAAAATACAAACTTTACATGAACAATAATTGCTCAAAATGTGACTTAAGGTTTGTTTTACATAATCTAGCTTCAAAAACAAAATATACAAATTGGAGTGATGCCTTGACTCTCGACTCGATCACTCGATGTCTTGCTCATCACCTGAAGATGGGAAGAAAAGGGGGTTGAGCTCAAAAGCTCGTGAGTAATAGTTTTATAATTGGTAATAAGCAAAAACCATTGAAAACCTTCATGATCATAGCAATTTCTCACAAAAATCCATAAAACATATATTTCTCAACTTGTCAAACCAATTCACAATTCACATAAGTCAAACATTCATCAAACTTGTCAACACATGTAAACACATAAGCACATCATAATGGTTTGGGCAGATCCATAAATATGACGAGCTACACAATTCCACATAATGGTCCTGTGTAGTCGTAAACTTGAGGGAATCCATAAAGGAGCTTCGTGCCACTAGCGGGCAGGCAAGAGAAGCCTTTAACTTGGTCAACGTGTACGTGACATTCTTGAATGGACTACACCAAACCCACATAACATGTAATTCATGAATTTAGATGAATTGCCCTCTCCAATCAAGTGAATAAACTCCTTCCTTAGTGAGCTTCTAGTTTTAAATATTTCTTTAAAAGAAGAAGCTACAGATGTGTTGATTTCAAAGTCCCAAATGCCAGTATTTTTTTTGTGAACTTCATGAACCCTTTTATACCATAGACCCGGCTTGTTTTTCATGAGTCTCTACAATCTCTTTACAAATATAACAATGTTCATTAGTCTGAGAGACATTATATGAAGCCCTCCATTGTTCGTAGGCATACACACCTCTTACCTTTGCATCTTGGCCCTTCTAAACTCCATATTATTTACACTTTAGAGAAATTTGCTACAGGTAATCTCAATCATCTTAATGATCTTCCTTGGAAAGGAGACATGGGCAGCCAAGCACAAATTGATGGAATTGATTACAAAGTTAATTAATTGAGCCTTCCTAACTATCACTACGAGAAAAGGGGTAAATAGTGACAGAAAATTACCGACGAAAGTGTAAATATTTCGTCAAAAACGTTATTTAGCGATAGAATTTACCGACGAAAAATGGTGTCGAAAAATCAACCGTAGATAATTTTACCGACGGTTATTCTATTCGGTCGGTAACTTTACTGAAGGAAATTTCCATCGGTAAATTCATATTGCCATTACCAACGATTATTTTTTTCATCGGTAAATAGATAGACTTAATTAATGAACCAACAGACTTTTTTTTGTCGGTAAATAACTAAAAACTATTTTTTAAAATCCACCTTCATGAACACGAATGACCCACTCCCATACCTACTGATTTCAAGGCACAATTGAACCTATGCAAATGAAACTCAGAAATAGTTAGAAAATTTTTAACAGGTAATAACCCCAAATGATAGTAACAATTGAACAAAGAACAGTAATTAGTGGAAATGCTTCCCCCTTGTACTCACCTTGCAGTTTGCAGCTGCGTGCTTCTCTAGGGCAGATATTCTTAGACATAACGTCTTTCCTCTCCATATCTTCTTTCCTTGGGAAGCCACCAACCATGACTGCAGGAAGAAGAAGACGTAGGAGAGAGGGGGGAGGAGAGCTTCGAGTGAGTTTAATGTAAAAGAAAACAACATTGTTTGGTTAAAAATTTGCCGACGGAATTTTTCCGTAGGTAAATTCCGTCGGTAAATTAAAAATTTTTATTCTGCCAAGATTTCCAGCCTATTTACCGATTTACCGACGGAACTCAAAATTTTTTAATTCCGCCAACAATTCCAGCCTTATTTATTGACAGGAATTTTATACCGTCACTAAAGTCCGCCAGAATTTATTCCGTCGATAAACTCAAACTTTTTTAATTTCGACAACAATTGCCGCCTTATTTATCGACGGTCATTTTATACTTTCACTAAAGTCCGTTGCTAATTTTGCCGGGATGATTTTCCTTCATATTTAGCAATGGATATTATTACCGTCGGTAATTTCCATTTTCCTCAACAACTTTACCGACGAAAATAGTTGTTTCGTCGGTAATTTCCAATAGACTATGAAGGGAAGGTGAAAATCGTACCAGGACGCAGCAAGAAGAAGAAGATGTAGGAGAGAGGGGGGAGGAGAGCTTCGAGTGAGCTTAATGTAAAAGAAAATGATGTCGTTTGGTTAAAAATTTACTGACGGAATTTACCGACGGAATTTTTCCGTAGGTAAGTTTAAATTTTTTATTCTGTCAAGATTTCCCGCCCTATTTATTGATTTACCGACAGAACTCAAAATTTTTTAATTCCGCCAACAATTCCAACCTTATTTACCGACGAGAATTTAAATCGTACCAGGACGCAGCAAGATGAAGAAGATGTAGGAGAGAGGGGGGAGGAGAGCTTCGAGTGAGTTTAATGTAAAAGAAAACGGCGTCGTTTGGTTAAAAATTTACCGACAGAATTTTTCCGTAGGTAAATTCAAATTTTTTATTCTGCCAAGATTTCCCGACCTATTTACCGATTTACCAACGGAACTCAAAATTTTTTAATTCCGCCAACAATTCCAGCCTTATTTACTGACAGGAATTTTATACCGTCGCTAAAGTCTGTCGAGAATTTATTCCGTCAGTAAACTCAAACCTTTTTAATTTCGACAACAATTGCCGCCTTATTTACTGATGGTCATTTTATACTGTCACTAAAGTCCGTCGCTAATTTTCCCGGGATGATTTCCCTTCATATTTAGCGATGGATATTATTACCATCGGTAATTTCCATTTTCCTCAACAACTTTACCGACAGAAATAGTTGTTTCGTCGATAATTTCCAACAGACTATGAAGGGAAGGTGAAAATCGTACCAGGATGCAGCAGGAAGAAGAAGACGTAGGAGAGAGGGGGGAGGAGAGCTTCGAGTGAGTTTAATGTAAAAGAAAACGAAGTCGTTTGGTTAAAAATTTACCGACGGAATTTTTCCGCAGGTAAATTCAAATTTTTTATTCTGCCAAGATTTCCCGCCCTATTTACCGATTTACCGACAGAACTTAAAATTTTTTAATTCCACCAACAATTCCAGCCTTATTTATTGACGAGAATTTTATACCGTCGCTAAAGTTCGCTGAGAATTTACCGACGGAATTTTTTCGACGGTAAACTCAAACTTTTGTAATTTCAACAACAATTGCCACCTTATTTACCGATGGTCATTTTATACTGTCACTAAAGTCCGTCGCTAATTTTACCGGGATGATTTCCCTTCATATTTAGCGAAGGATATTATTACCGTTGGTAATTTCCATTTTCCTCGACAACTTTACCGACGGAAATAGTTGTTTCGTCGGTAATTTCCAACAGACTATTTTCCGTCGGTAATTTTTTATCGCTAATTCTTGCTTTTCTTGTAGTGTATAGAAAGAATCTTGGCACTCCAAGATGAAAGGACATTGTTGATTTTATCTATAAGAATGCTATAATATCTAATGTATAAGTTGGAAGTGGAAATGGGAATACCTAAGTACAGAATGGGAAGTGATTGCATTCGAAATTTAGTAATTGAGCTAACTACATGTTCTTTTGCACTAGCAAACTTGGATAAGAAAAAACTACTTTTTGAACAATTAGTCTCTAGACCTAAGATCCTTTTAAAATCTTTAAAGCTTTCATAAGTACAATAATACAAACCTGATCAACTTTAGATAAAAGAATTAGATCATCTGCAAAACAAAGATTAGTGATCCTCAACTTCTTGCATCTTGAATGAGATCTTAAACGTCTAGTTATCTCCACATTTCTATTAAGAGTCCTATTGAACACCTCCACTACTAGAGCAAAGATATAAATTGATATTGGATAACCTTGGCGAATCCCTTTGCAACTCTTAAAATACTTACAAGGTTGTCCATTGACCAGGACTTTAAAGGAAGAAGAAGAAATGCATTATGAGATCCACTACACAAATATATCAGGAAATTCTAAAGTATGTAAGGTGTTTAAAATGAAATTCCAATCCACAATATCATAGAAATTTTTTCAATTCCAAATTCAACAGGGTATTCTTGTTACTCCTCTTTCTAGAATAGGTTTTAACCTATTTTTGAAGTAACAATATGTTATCCCACATGATCCTACATAGAATGGATGCCCCTTATGACATAATAATGTATTTTTGGAGAACCAATTTCAGTCATTGAGCTAGGATCTTCACAATAATATTGTACACAGTGTTGCAACAAGAGATAGGTTGACAATTAAAGAAAGAAGACAACTCACTAGTCTTAGGAATAAGAGTTATGAAGGTGTTGTTGATCTTTGACAGAAGCCTCCCTTTTGTTAAAGAATTCAAGGAAAACATTGTTAGCTGGATGTTTAGTGAGATTTAGGACTTGGGGAAGAAGTAAAGGTTAAAGTTATCAAGTTCAAGAGCTTTGTGAGGATTTAGAGATCTCAAAAAAGTCTCAATGTCTTGTACGGTGAAAGGTCTGCAAAGAGAATGAACTTCTTGTGGAGTAATAATGCACTCTCTAATGATTTCTTTTAATAGTGTGCAAGAGGAATTAACATGTGTTAACTTTTAATTGCCTTTTAAGTGTTTCAAGACCTAATTTTTCCTATTCTCTATCATCACCCTCTCTTAAGTTGCAAAACCATAAAATTTTCAATTAACATGGATCATATATGGGACCATATTGGCTCTCGTATTACTTATCTCATCTCTTAAGATGTTTTGTGTAATAATTAGCCTCAACACTTGTTAAGAACATAAGATCATATTTCTCTATATTAGCTAATATAGGCAGAATATGGTACGATAATGGTAGACACTAGAGAAAAAAACGTCCTCTTATTAAATATAGTAGGAAAATGAATCCATGTAAAGGTCATATTAGTTAGAAGTAAACTCCCCCATAAAAAAAACATGGCATAATGGAGCATAGGTAGCAATATAATACCATGCATATTGATACCTTATTCTGAGTCACTAGACAAAAGTCATTCCAATGTTTTTCTAAATTGATTTAAATCTTTCCAAATTCATTCATTTTCCATTTGGAAAATAAAAACCTAAAAGAATTTGTTTTAAATATCAAA
Source organism: Erythroxylum guanchezii (assembly GCA_025629825.1). Taxonomy (NCBI): domain Eukaryota; kingdom Viridiplantae; phylum Streptophyta; class Magnoliopsida; order Malpighiales; family Erythroxylaceae; genus Erythroxylum; species Erythroxylum guanchezii. Next base: position 23,564,383 of record JAOTAX010000008.1, on the reverse strand, counting down.
TCCTATTAAAAAAATCCAAACTTAAGCATGACGCTTCTAAAATTATGCTGAAAATATAGTCTATTTTAGCACTTATCACATAATCTATAGTTACTTCCTTCTTTTTTTATCTCCTAACAAAGCACATAAAATTTACTAGTTGGGAAAAAATTCATTTATCAACCTGTTTTTGCACTTTCTTAAGGTTGCTTTACATTTAAATATGGTGTAACAAAGAAATACCGGGTTCATCCATGTTATATACCAATGGAAAATTATCTATTGAACATAAAATAGTGGAAGACAGTAGGAGACAACAACTAGTAGGTGACTATGGTTTACTACAACAAAGGAGACGATGGCATTGGTAGATTAGACTAAAATTAGCGTTTTGTTTTGTGAATTTGGGTGAAACTGAGAGTGATAGTTCGGGCCAGCAATAAACAAACTTCTAATTGTTTTTTTTTAATTTTTTTTTTAGCGTGATTGATTTCTAAGATCGTCCATAAATTTCGATCTTTTACTAGTTAGTCTCGATAAAGCCCCTAGACATCGTGCTTTGTTAAATGAGACCGGTAACATGACGTAAAGATTCCTTTTTATTTTTATTAAAATTTCATGAACCTAAATTACAAATGGACTATAGATAAAATATGATAAATTAGAAAAGATTTACTTGAGTATTATACTACAAAGAGTAATTAGATTATACTATAGAGAATAATAAGATGGATTGTATTAAGATCTCAAATCTGTTTTCTTTTATTTTTAAAACTTTTAATATCAATCTAGTTTTGTGCTGGTATTTAAAGTATAGATCGGTACCCATAGAAAAAGCCGGTGTATTTTAAAATATGATTTCAATATAATATTGCATATTTCTGTACTATTTTTTATCTGTACAGTATGAAGTTTAGAAGTTTACTTCCAATCTTGCCCTTTAATGTTAGTGTTGCACATAAGCCGATACTCCAAAACACACTATTCATATATTTTCTTTTATAGTTAATACCTTTCTTTTTCAGTGTTAAAGTTCTAATAAAATAAAAGGGAAAAGATAAAATCGAAAATATATAGTGGATTGGTTATGCCATTTTTTTTCTTGTTATTGATGAGGCTATTAAAAATAGAAATTGTTAAATATTTAAAGAGAAAGCAATATGTATACAAAGTATTAAAAATAATTTTAAAAGATATAAAGAAAGTAATTTATTGATCATCTCTTTGTTAATGATAAATAATATTAAATATATTTGTTTTTCTTAGGAAGTGTTAAGATAATGTAAATAAAATATTAATTATATAATAGTAACTAATTTTTAACTTAATATTATGTTATATAAAATATCTCAAATCACAAATTATATCAATTTTATTTCTTTATCTCATTTCCTATCATATATTTAATTAGACTTTAAATGAGAAATTAAAGAATTGCATTGATAAAGAAGTGAATAGAGATGAGTAAATATCATAAACAATTGACACAAACTTTTCACCTCAAGAAGTAACAACCTTAAAACCAAACCAAGCAAATGCTAAATGTCAAGAGCTAAGTCTTAAATACTAGTTAACTGCATTTTGGGTTCCACTTGAATGATCCAAAACCATATGAGGATCCAGTCTCTAGCCTTGCTTATAAATTTAACAATCTAGATTGTTAAGGTTTGAACCTTTCAATAATTTTTCCAAAAGACTACATATATGGTTCATGCAATCTTGATAAGGAGCAAATTATCTTACTATATAGTATCTGTTATGAAGGCTTAGACATGTTGAAACCTTAGTTTCTTGGAGCAGGACTAAAAGATTCCATGCTTAAGATAGATGATTATTAGAGTGCTTTTAGATTTGGGCAGTGATCAATTGTTCTCTAATCCAAGAGACCAAAACATTTATGACATGCTCCTTAATC
>JAOTAX010000008.1:23526447-23542447 GCA_025629825.1 Erythroxylum guanchezii | reverse complement strand
GATCAAATCTAGGAAAGAAAGATGGGAATAAAGTTTAATCTATTAAATAAATTAAATGCAAATTATACATCAAATCTACCTTGAACATGATACAAAAATGAAAATAGATTAAACCATTTTCAAAAACTATCGTATAAAAAGTTCTGTCAGTCCCTATGCTATGTTCAGAAACTAATTCAATAATGAAATAAACACTACAACAGATTATTTAACCCAAAATATGAAGACTAAATTATGATAAAGACAGAACCTTCAAGAAGCATAGTGCTTGCCCTCTCACTCAGGACTCTCGTTGAAATTCTTGGAGGCATATTTAGCAGTAACCCATCCCAACCTCAATAACCAAATCATCTCCAGTGGACCTAATCCCTGTAATGGACCACCATTTGAAAAAAGCTCGGACTCGGATGCCATCGAGCTCATCAATATTGCCTTTAACAATTTTCCCAGAAACCCTTTTGGAGTAGGTGGCCAAGTAGTTGTCGGGAGGAAGCATGATACGACAGGCGCCACCGAGGTCCACAAAAAACCTCCCAGAGGTCTGATTCAGAGTATAACCTCGGATAGAAGAGGGGAGGAGACCGACTGGAAATCCGTAATTGATGAGTTCGGTGTGGAAATCCGTAGCAATGAGCAAGGAGATCAATCTAAAACCCCTTAAACTCAGAAACAAAAAAAGACCCAAATTTCCTGAGAAAACGTAGCAATGAGCAAGGAGATCAATGATTTAGCTAATCCTAGAAATCAAAGAAAAAAACACGGCAAAAAAAAAAGAAGACAACAGATCCGAAATCGAGATAAAGAGCGAGGTGTGTGGGGTGTACCTAGAGAAAAAGAGAAGACAGACGGCTTCAACTTGAGCTCGAGGGAAGAGAGAAGGAGATCAGAGGATTATGAAAGAAGGAAAAGGGTTTGGTAGTTAAGAGGAGACGTTGTTGGGTCGTTGGTTAAGAGGATTATGAAAGAAGGAAAAGGGTTTGGTAGTTAAGAGGAGACGTTGTTGGGTCGTTGGTTACGATGCTGCTCCAGCGATTAGCAGATCCCGTCGTGTGGATCGGATGAGCGATGAGCAAATCTGGAGGATGGATCGGAAGAGTAGAGAGAAAACTAGTTGTTCTAGATTGGAAGAGAGGAGAGAAAACACAGCTGAAAAAGTGGGCATTTTTGTATTTTTGAGTTTGGGGTAATCAGTTGACGCTGGGTAACACCAGCTGATTCATTTTTGGCTGGTTGGGTTGATCAGCCAAGCCAACCAGTCAATTACTAAACAATTTTAATAACTGTTTGACTTAATCAAACAGCTAATATTTTGTCAATCAGCTAAATTTTGGCTGATCAGCTATCCTTCAAACACAACCTTACTCTTGGCGCCTGTACTAAAATTTAACTACAACTGTATTAAAGTACTTGACTTTCTATTTGCAGCAAAATAGGCCTTGATTGAATTACTCAGAATAATTGTTATTTCTAGAATTAAATTTATTGATGATATCATGAATCCTTATTTAACGTGTACCACTTTTTTTACTTATTTACTCTTTTAATTTATATCATTATTTTTTGTTACATTTATATGTAAGTCTATAAGAAATAGTTTCTTTATTATGTAAAAATAAGATTGTGTATTATCAGACTTTTCTTTTTTACAAGACTTCAGACTAAGTGTGATAATAATGATGAAAACGACGAGAACTAAGTATTAGAGAGTTAATAAAAAAAGAATAATCAAACTTTGTGTTGAAGTCTGATTCTATATCTGTTAAGACTCATTATTATTATTTTTAGCTTAATGGTTATTATTAATAAAATCTATATGAGAAGTCGGACGTTATTACGCAAATCATAAGACCAAACGGCACCGTTCTTTGTTAGCCGCCTGGCTAAAAAGTTCGAAACGCCGCCGTTCTTGAGATGACCGCCTAGAATTGGAAGGCAATAAGAAACAGCGAAGAAATCAGGATTGAATTAATAGCCTCATTCATCGGTCCACTCTCTCTCTCTTTCTCTCTCTCTTCAAATTTTCACCAACCACAGCGAAACAAACAAACAAACCCTAATCCACGATCTCTATCCTTTTCTTTCTCTTTCCCTTTCCCTAATTTTATCGCCGGTGCTTTGATCTTGCGTGGAACTATTTGTAGATCTGATTTTACGGGTAAATTTTCTGGAACACTTTTATAGTTTTATTTTATGTGTTTCGATTTGCGTTTTGTTTGTGGTTTGACAAATTGAGTAAGGGTGATGGTTGTATAATCTAAACGGATCGGCTGATAGTTTGTTATTTTAAAGTGGCTTTAACCTTTTTTTTCCCCCTGTTAATTAGTTGAATTGACAATGAAATCATTCGCTGTTTGGATTGAAGATAATATTGTTGTTACATGGTAGCTTCTTTTTCATTTTTTAAAATAATTTTTCCGTGTGATAGGATCGGCGTTAAATCGTGAAGGAAGGCTTTGTATCTTTATCATTTTGGCCCAAATTTTTAAGTTTCGATTCTAGTTTAATTAGTGTATATGATTATATGATCCGATTAGTTGATTAGTCGCTTCATGACGGGGTATTTTGGCTTTTGAATTTTTGACTGTGTGAAGATTTTCACTCTTAACATCTTTATAAATATTCTTATTCGAAAATCATGGTTTGGGTGTTTAGAAAACTTGACTTTACTTAAAGTTTCACTTGATTTTGTAGTGTTCCTGATCATAGCATGCTTGTGGTTATGCAACAGGTGGTTGACCAGTTTGTCCTGCATTGTCATTGGGTATTGAAAATCATGCTTTCCATGGGGTTGGATTTTTTAAATTGTTGCTATTTTGAATATTTGGTGAATTCTGAAGCAGTGCTTCATTCTGAATGTTCCTTCTTGGCTATGTTAATTTGTTTAACTGCTCCTTGGGGAATTTTTATGCTAATAAACTTTGTTGTGTTTTTTTGTTTTATTGTTGTGAGGGCTGATCTTCCTATGGCCTATATCTTCTTTTTGCAGGTATGGAGTTGTGCTTTAATGGATGATGATTGTGCAGATGGATAAAATGTCTGCTTCCTCATCACGGGAGCGTGCACAACGACTTTATGAAAAGGTATATTCTTCTTACCCTTATCTTTGAGTTCTTGTGACCTATACCATTATTGTTTAACATTAAGGTAAAATGGAGCATGCTTTATGCTGCTTCATTTTCTTTCTTCATGAAAAGTAGATCTCTTTGTCTCTCTATAGTTGTTTATGCATATGTGGTTGTTCTGAAATGGACATCATGGTGAAACTCTGTTTTCTAACTCATTATTTTCATGATGCAGAATATAGAGCTGGAGAATAAGCGTCGAAGGTCAAGTCAGGCTCGAGTACTGTCGGATCCCAATGCTTGGCAACAAATGCGTGAGAATTATGAAGCTATAATTCTTGAGGATAACGGTTTCTCTGAGCAGCACAATGTAGAATATGCTCTGTGGCAGTTACATTATAGGCGTATTGAGGAACTTAGAGCTCATTTCAGTGCTGCTTTAGCTTCTTCAGGCTCAAATGCATCTTTGGCTGTAAAGGTTCCGGCACGACCTGATCGAGTTACAAAAATTCGGCTTCAGTTCAAAACATTTCTTTCGGAAGCAACAGGGTTTTACCATGATCTGATCCTGAAAATCAGAGCCAAGTATGGACTTCCTTTGGGCTACTTCTCTGAAGATTCAGATAACCGAAGTATAATGGAAAAGGAGGGAAAGAAATCAGCTGATGTAAAAAAAGGCTTGGTCTCATGTCACCGATGTTTAATATACTTGGGTGATCTGGCTAGGTATAAAGGACTATATGGGGAGGGTGACTCGAAAACTCGCGAGTATGCAGCAGCATCAAGTTACTACTTGCAAGCTGCATCTCTTTGCCCTTCAAGTGGGAATCCACATCATCAGGTTGAACTTAATTATACATATTTTCTTGTTAGTGTTGTAGTCTAACCTTACACTTGTAGTTTTGTTATTTGAGAATAAATTTGGTCTTTTCAGTTTAATAATTGTTTTACATGTTTCAGCTTGCTATTTTGGCCTCCTATTCGGGGGATGAGTTGGTGGCAGTATATAGGTATTTCAGGAGTCTAGCTGTAGATAGCCCCTTTGCAACTGCAAGAGATAACTTGATTGTTGCTTTTGAGAAGGTGTGTTCCATTTGTCTATTTGGTTTATTGCTTTTCTCATTATCTGTTAGTTTGAAGCATGTGGTGTTTGAGAAATTGTAAACCTGTTGGCTTAAAATTTGTTAGATGATCTGGAACTTGACATAAATTTTGAAAGGACTAGATGCTCTTTCAATTATTTATGACTTCTTTTTGACCTTTTGTTTCATGTGCTATGGTGTGGGATATTCAAGAAAACGAGGACAGATTTGGGCTTCAAATAAGCATGAATTTTGATTTAGTATGCCATGCTTGAAAACTTTCTTCAATATCTTTTGGACCTTTAAAACTCTTTTGGTGCTTAGCTTGTTTACTTAGAGTTTGGTGCTTAGCATGTTTACTCTTAAATACAGCTGGATTATATGGTGTTATTTCAACATTTAGTTATGGAATTTGAATCTGATTTATGATGTTATGAGAGGCCTGTTTTGCTTTCTGTTCTTTGACAGAACCGTCAGAGCTACACACATGTGCTTAAGGAGTCTTTTGAACACTTAGCTGGGAAAGGAAAAGGAAAAGGAAAAGAGAAAGAGGAAGCACCTGTTGTTTCCAAAGACTCAAACATGGAAACTAATGCTAATAAGGAAAAGGTCTCTGAGATGCACAAATCATTTTGCATCCGATTTGTACGACTGAATGGTATTCTGTTCACACGAACAAGGTATATTTTTTAAGTATTCACAATTTCTTTGGGCGTTCCAAATTTCTGTATTACTTATTATCATGTTGCTTCCTTTGCCAGCCTGGAAACATTCACAGAAGTTCTCACATTGGCTAGCAGTGGGTTCTGTGAGCTTCTTTCTTCTGGATTGGAAGAGGAGTTCAATTTTGGTTCAGATGCTGCTGAGAATGGACTGTTCATAGTTCGCCTCATTTCCATTCTTATTTTCTCAGTCCATAATGTAAAAAGAGAGGCTGAAGGTCAGTCATATGCAGAAATTGTGCAACGTGCTGTTGTTCTTCAGAATGCATTTACTGCAGTTTTTGAGTTCATGGGGCATATACTAGATAGATGTGCAAAGCTACATGATCCCACATCAAGTTTCCTTCTACCTGGCATCCTGGTTTTTGTGGAATGGCTGGCCTGTTGTCCTGATGTTGCATCAGGTAGTGATGCCGATGAGAAACAGGCTTCCGTTAGTTCAAATTTCTGGAGTCGGTGCATTTCATTCTTGAACAAGTTATTGTCATGCTGCTCAATGTTGCATGATGAAAATGAGGATGATAGCTGCTTTTATAACATGAGCTCCTATGAAGAAGGGGAAACAGAAAACCGACTTGCTTTGTGGGAAGACTTTGAGTTGAGAGGATTTTCACCAGTTATCCCTGCGCAAACGATCTTGGATTTTTCAAGAAAGCATTCTTTTGGTACTAATGGCAGCAAGGAAAAAGTGGCTCGCATTAAAAGGATTCTAGCTGCTGGGAAGGCTCTAAGTAATGTAGCTAGAGTTGATCAGAAGTCAATATGGTTTGATGCAAGAAAGAAGAAATTTTTTATAGGTGCTATGCCTGAAATTGCTGAGGAAGACAGTTTAGCTTTTGATGGCCTGCCAAAGACAAAGAGTGTGCTCGAAGAAATGAATCCTAAGTCAGCGATGAGCTTGGGAATGATGCAGCCTAATCACCAGGTATGTGTGGAAGGGGAAGAGGAGGATGAAGTTATTGTTTTTAAGCCAGCAGTGACAGAGAAGCAAAATGATGTGCTTGATTCCCAGTGGGCTGCTTATGAAGGCTCAAAACCCAATCAAAATGCATCTCTAGGTAACCCACAGTTTTGTGGTGGTTCAGTTCCTATGCTTCTTGGTAATCTTAGGCAGCCAGCTGCTATTGGCCCAAATCCTCAGATATTGACATCTACCGGCATCAGCGTTCCTCAACATCTGCAGCCTATTCAGCCATATACTTCAAAGTGGTCAGCAGAAGAAGCTGCTTCACTTGCTAATAGCATAAATGGTGTCCGTTTCACAGAAAATGGGCATGTGGCCGATCTTGAAATTCAAAAGGATTTGTGCATAGTTCCTCCTGCTCTGCATCAAATTCCATATCAGCAGACTGTTGCTATGAATACTAGCAGTATCTTTTATAATCAACATAATGCATCAGAAACAGTGATTCCATCCAAGGCTGATGTCTTTGCCTCGCCCGGAGTTGTTACTGATGGTATGGTTGTGAAAACATCCCCAGCTTTGCCTTCAGCAATGAAAAAAAGTCCAGTCAGTCGACCAGTGAGGCACCTTGGACCTCCCCCAGGTTTTAGTCCTGTTCCTCCTAAACAAGTTGTTGAACCTGTTCCTGGATTTGATCTAATGAGCACTACGCCATTAATGGACGATTATAGCTGGTTGGATGGTTATCAAATGCCTTCATCGACAAAGGGCTCTGGATTTAACAGTTCCTCTAATTTAGCTGCTCCCATGATACCTCAACATGCCAACAATGATAATGGCTTGGCTGGAGCTGTCAGCTTTCCTTTTCCTGGAAAACAGATTTCACCTGTGCAGTATCAGATGGAAAAGCAAAATGGCTGGCAGAACTACGAGATCCTTGAGCATCTTAGAGCACAGCAAGAACAGCAGTTACAGCAGCAGCAACTTGTAAATGGAAATCAGCAATTCAATCCAACGCCTGAGCAGTGCCATGGACAATCCATCTGGAATGGTCGTTATGTTGTGTGAGGTCAGTATGATGGTATAAATGGTAAGATGATCTTCTGCGCACTGTGCCCTTGGTTGTTTATATAACGTGTTTCCTTGCTCCTATCTTACTCACTTCTTTCTTTTGAGGTCCTGCCCTGGTTTCAGTGAATGCACATCGTTTGCTACTGATACAACTCCGACTTTGCTCATTGTCAATTTTCAAATTTAAGTTTCTGTTGGAGCATGGTGGCCTTGGCTCTTTGTGAGTGCTTCCTACTAAACACGTGAGTGTTTATTAATGAGTCTTGTTTGCTTCCTCCTTTTTGTTGAAGTGGGAGATTGATTAAAGTTTTATGATCTTTTTGAATCCAGAATGTACATAATTTTATAATGTTTAGGGTGACAGGCTTCACTCATGTATGCATCTTTGGTTAATATTTAGTTTTGAAATATTTGAAAAATCTCTTAACTGTCCTTAAACCACATAATAATAACTAATATGCTGAGGAAAGCTAGAATGCTTAGTCCAGAGAATTTTCATCCAGCTATAAGTAGAAACATGTCAATTAGGTAGGTATTCTGTTCTCTGTCTGCCTTCATGGTCTAGCTGCCTGTAACCGTCTGTTCTCTGGGCATTTTGTTTGATAATGTAGTATCATAGGTCACATATTTTCATAATCTGAGTGTTGACGTATGGAGAGCATTTTGAATTTAAGTTCCGCATGTTTTGTTACATGGATGTGAATACATGATTGCTAGTTTCTGTCCTTGTCAAATAATTGTATTCAATCTTGCTATGAACTTAAACTTTTTGTTTCAGCGCAGATTCCGCAGAGCTCCCCTTCCTGTGGGGGGAAAATATTGATACATCTTATTGATGTGCACAGTTCGTAAGAAGTTAATGCCTTGTCAGGTCACTGTTGTTGGAGATAGAACGTGTTTTTAAGAGCAACTGTTGGGTTCGGGCCTAAAGTTGTTGGATTAAAGATACAGTACTCGTCATCTACTATTCTTTCATCTTGCTCTAGCTGTCAGAACTGCTGGTGCCAATTTTGGTGGGCAGTTGATACCCTATTGTGTACTTGACCAGTTGTCTTCCACATAACATCAGTTTTATGGTCAAATGGTGCTTATCTACGGTCTCGGCATTGGGATTTGGATGGGATGCTAATCACAGTGTGTATAGCATTACATATGGGTGAGTGGAAGTTTGATGTGTATGGTCAGAGTTTCTTCGCAAAAGATAAGTCTATTACTTTTTACCAATTACCACTAGTTTGCGGAACAAGAGGTTTATGGACGTATGTTTGGGTTGAAGGGGTTGGACCCTTCCAGAAAATAAACTGTTAAATGTGAACTTGGTATGGTGAATAACTGTTTCTTTTGGTGTCATTTTTATCACAATATGTATGTTTTATAATGCATAGTAAAACTGGTGGCCTCATGATTGAATATGTACGTAACTCGTTGTTATGATCATTTAAGGAGTGATTTTAGGAATGATATTTTGCCAGTTTGAAGCACTATCGACACGCTTTGTCCTCGTCGATCTAAGGCTTTTAAATCCCTAATTTCAGAAATTTTTTCCTATCCTGAGCTCCTCCCATTTGAAGTCCCCTCCCCCGTCTTTGCTTTTCAATGGCTGCAAAATCCCGCTTATTTCCAAGCAAGTTTGTTCACCTATATTAGACCTTAAACTAATTGAGATTTCGAGTTCTAAGCTTTCAAAAGGTTTCTCAATTCAGGAATTGAGTGCTTGTAGTTCTGTTCGCGAAACCAACTAGATATTTTAGCTCATTTTCTTAACCTTGTTGAGATGTCTTTCTATCAAGTTAGAAGGTAATAGACTTGCGTAATTCCTCGCCCTTTTAGGCGCTAAGCTTAAAAGTATTTTTAAGAGTTTACATGGTAACAAAATATAAGTATTATTAATGAATTTATTTTTTTTATGAAAGTAACGTAATACTGGCCATGCATAAAGTAAGACACGTCTCGTAAGGATATTGGAGAAAAGTTTAAGTTCAACTTTTTGTAAGAAGAATAAAACCAACGAAATATTAGGCACAAAAATGTTGTAAACAAATAAGTAATGTTTATCATACATTTACTTAGTCATCTTAGATAATTTAGAAGCTCATTAAGTATAAACATATTGTAATTTTAACTCATTGTATAGTTTTTTTGGATCACCAAGAGAAGCTAAAGTCTTGATTTTAAAGAATTTTTTTTATCCTTCAAAATTTTATTTGAAAATATTGTGAGAAGTGCCTTAAGTCAAAATTGAATTTGGAAGATAAGTTGGAGCATTTAAAAATGTTGAAATTATGATTTTAAGTGTATTGGTTGACTTATATTAGGTTAGTGGTTGACTATTAAAGTTAATTAAATGTGCGTAGAATGATGAATATGTTGTTGAGCTCAATCAATGTCTCACCAAGAAGCACATTAATCAATTAATATGCAACAAACTTTATAAATATATGATTATTAGACATGGAAAAACATTATGATGTTGTATAAACATATTTTAAAATAGCTATTTATGGGTGCATTCATTGTTGCATTCTAGAGTGAGCAAGTCTTTTAAGGTTATCAAAGTGATAAAACAAAGTCTTTTAAGTTGTAGATTCTTTAGTGAGTGAAATTAGTTGCTCTTTACTTATAGAAAATATGATTGTTATAAGAAGTTTCTTGTTCGCCTTGTTTAAAGAAGAGATTTGGTGAAAATTTTAAGAAGTATCTTAGAGAGTGGACATATGCAAAAATTGTTCATTGAATTACTATAAATTGGTTTGCTTTTCTTCTTCCCTATACTTTTTAAATTATTATTTGATTATGTTATTGGTTTACTTTTAATTATTTTTTAATCATATTATTGATTCTCAATTAATTGCGTTCATTAGAAAAGAAATAATAGTTTAAATTTATCAACACTCAAGTCATCCCATTTGCATGCTATAAGGGACTAACAAGTAGTGTCAAAGTGGGTCTCTTAAGTTAGTATTTCAAACAAAATTGTAGTGTAAAGATCATAGTGACATACTTAGATTCATCGTTGTCCTTATACAATCAAAACGGACAAAACATTAATAATGCTCCTTTCTTTAATAGTAATGACTATCTCTATTAGAAATTTAGAATGAAGTTGCGGAGAGTGTTGATTTGTAGGAAACAGATTCAAATGACCTTTACTCCCATGAAAATCATAGATGATAAAAAGGTTCCTAAACTTAAGGAAGAATGATATCCACAAGATAAGAGATTTATTTCTTTGAATAGCAAACTCATTCATAAATTCTTATGTGCAACAATAATAACAACAACCTAGTAGAAAAGTCGTTGATCTCAAGGTCTAAGGAGGTTCAAAAATACGCAACCTTAATGTCAATTAATAGAAAGAATGTTTCTTATAAACCCACATGAAAATAATATATATACATACTAAAATAATCAAGAAACATTAATTAAAATAAAATAGACATAAAAGATAATAATAATGAAATAAAATATAAAAATAAATACATATAAATAAGAATATAATAGGTAATACAATAAATAATACAATAAATATTAAATAAGGTTAAGAATAAGAATAAAAGATAAAATAAGTAAATAAATATACAAACAAGGAAGAAGATAAGTAAATAAATAAATCAAACAAGTTATCACAAGAAAATATTTAGGCTAAACTAGAAAGTGTTTATGTTAGATAACTAAGAGAGAAGTACTAAATATTAAAGGTTTAGGTTATAGAAGACATAATAGCTTAAGGAAAATGTTTAAAAGATCTATGAGAAAAAAAAAAGAATTTCTCCATACGAGATCCTTTAGCTTTATCCTAGTACACCAAAGTTTTATATTGAGGAGCAGATTCTTGGTAAGTTCCAACAGAGTCGTATCATTCTTGATCACCTCCCTCAAGTTCTTCTTAGACCTTCTTTTTTCGTTGTCTCTAAGTACAATATTCTTGTATCTTGTCTCTCTTAATTTTTCAATAATATTAGTCACATTTAATTTCTCTTTTACCATTACATTCTTGACCTTATCTATTGTAGCAAGGTTGCTCATCCAGTGGAGCATCCTCATCTCCGCTACCATTAACTTATGGCTATATACTTGTTTGATAGGTCAGCACTCTATCCTATAGAGCATGGTTGACCTAATTGCTAAACAATATAATTTACATTCCAATATTGATTAAAAAAATGTTCTGTATCTCCTTATATTATCCTTACTCTAGTCTTTACACTTTATACATTTCCTTAATAACCCGTATATAGGTCATAGAAACTCCCTTAACTTCTAAACACCTCCACATGATTTCCCTAAGTATCTTGTTATTCGCCTTCTTTAAGTCAATAAAAACCATATATAGGTTACATTGTCTTTCCTTATAATATTCCATTAATCTTCTCAAGAGATGTAAAACTTTTATCGTGGAGCTTCTTAATATGAACCCAAACTGGTTCTCTGAGATAGGTGCATTCTTTCTCACTCTCCTCTCAACCACCTTCTTCCATAACTTCATAGTGTGACTAAGTAGTTTGATATCTCTATAGCTATTATAGCCTTGGATGTTATTGTCCCCTTTGTTCATTTATTATTATGTCCACTAGGTATAAATGGCTTTAACAGGGTGTCCATATGTGAAACTACTCATAAAATTTGGCACATATTTGAAGTTACACATGACATTACTAATTAGTTTGGTAAAGGAAATGACAAGAAGGACAAGACAAACATCAAGAATGAGAAGGCTCTCAAGTTTACTTGGGATGAAACAAGCAATTTCGAAAGTGAGCCTTTAAAAGGATAGGTGGGTTACATATGCTTTATGGATAATGATGATAATAAAGTACTCTCTAACTTTAATGCTTATGATGGTGACAATAATTTATCATAAGATGAACTAGTAGAAACTCTAGAAGCTATTAGTATGTAAAGGAAGAAACTATCTTCCAAACTCAAAAAAGGTTCACAAGCATTTAGATGTATTATGAATGAAAACAAAAATATGAAGAGTGAAATGCATAGATTCAAAACATCTAAGAATGTGACTATTGGAAATCATATATTTGATGCATTAAAACATGAAAATGATACATTAAAAAAGGAGGTCAATACTCTCAAATATTTATTGTCCAAATTTACTAAGGGAAGTGCGAAAGTATGCTAGGAGTTTAAAAGAGTGAAAATAATAAGTATAAGATTGGATACAATTATGAAAGTAAATCCAATGCCAAAACAAAATTTGATGAGCGAAAATACTTATATGGTGAAGAACCCTTGACTAAAATAACAAATGGGCATGATGCATCACATCTAAATAAACACGTATATTATATGCATATACTAAAACTTCTAGACCTTCCCCTAAAAGCAAACCCTATGCTTTTATATATGGATAAATACCTTGGTAAAGAGCTCAATATTCTCAAGTCAGGAATAGGCACAATTTCTATAAAAAGACATGATAACATGTAATCTTAATTACACTTCTTTATACTGCACATCAACATAGAAGCAAGTATCAAGTTTCCATCCATAATAAGTATCACACATATAATTTTTCCAGGTCATCATAGTACTTAAAAGGAACAATCAATATCTAAAGAAGGGATCCCCATTAAACATATACATATAAAAGATCAAGCAAATCATATATGCATCATCATCACTACAAAACTAACCCATATCATTCATTTAATATAATACGCCATTCTTATGAAAAATATAGACATATTCATAGATTTTGCTTCCTTAAACAAAGAATAACAAGTACACCTTTCAAAATACAGGTTGAAAAGGAGACTAACAATTAAGGACTAAAGTTCATTTGGGTATCTAAAACACATTAATTATTTTATTTTATAGGTCTCAAAGAAAAGCAATTCCTTTAGGTTACTGTTTGATTAGCAAAGCATATAAACTATTTAATAGGAAGAATCTTATTATTAATGAATCTATGCATGTTATTATTAATAAATCTAACCACCTTGCCTCTAAGAAAAATCTTGAAGATGATGAAGTAAAGTTTATATAAGGATTTCGAGGAATTAGCCTTTAAACAAAACAAAATGATCAATAAGACAACCTATAAGAGAAAATAGTAAAACTAAGAAAGGGAGATAAGAAGGATAAGAAGCTTATAATATATTAAAAATTAAAGAAGAATCATTCTTCGAACCAAATCATAGGTGACGTTCAATAAGGGTTAACTGTTAATCTTATTTTAGGAATATATTATATCTTGATTTTATTTCTCAAATTGAATTATGGATTATAAAAGAAGCCCTTAGTGAAGAAAGTTTGATTCTTACTATGAATGAAAAATTTAACCAGTTTGAGATAAGTAACGTTTGGACTTTAGTACCTAGACTAGAAGATCACCAAATCATAGGTACCAAGTGGGTGTTTAAAAATAAATTAGATGAATCATGTACCATTTTGATAAATAAAGCTAGATTGATGACTCAAAGGTATAATTAAAAGGAGAGCATAAACTTTGAGGAAACTTTACACTAGTAACTAGGGTAGAAGGTATTAGGTTATTACTTCCACAAGTTCAAGTTATAAAAATAACTTTTTTGTAAAAATACAGATGGAAGGCTGTGTACATGATGACCTTCCCTAAACCTTTGTAAAGCGGGGAGTCTTATGCATTGGGTATGTTGACTTTTGACTTTTTAGATGTTAAAAGTTCACTTTTGAATGGTTTTATTCAAAAATAAGTTTATGTTGAACAATCTTTTAGTTTTGAAGACCATAATACATTTAACCATGTTCACGAATTCTCTAAGGCTTTATAAGGCTTGAAACAAGCTTTTAGAGTTTGGTATGATAGATTAAGTACATTCCTTTTAGAAAATGGGTTCCTTAAAGGCAAGGATGATAATTTTTATCAAAAACACAAGGATGACATTTTGATTGTTCCAATTATATTGATGATATAAGTGTTACTAATGAAAGCGTAAGGGAAAAAATTTCCAATTGTATCAGTAGAGACTTTAAGATGAACATGATAGGAGAGCTTAAATTCTTTCTTAGACTTCCAATCAAGCAAATGAAAGAAGGAATCTTTATTGATTAAGTAAAGTAAACCAAAGAACTACTCAAACACTTCAGAATGGATGAATCCTAACCACTGGGGACACCTATTAGTATCACAACTAAGTTAAACAAGGATGAATAGGACAAGCTAATTGACATAAAGCTCTATTGAGGAAAAAATGATAGTTTATTCTAACTTATCTTAAGTAGGCCAGATATTATGTTTAATGTATGCTTATATATTAAATTTCAATTGAGTTATAAGGAGTCCCACTTTTTAGCCATTAAGCGAATACTTAGATACCTATATGGTACTTTTTCATTAAGACTTCAGTGTCCTAACAACATAATTTTTATTTAGTTAGCTATTCAGATGCAGATTATATCTATAGTCTCTTTTAGATAGGAAGAGCATATGACATTTATCAATTTCTAGGCAATTTGTTACTATCATGTTTTAGCAAGAAATAAAATTCGAATGCACTATTAACAGTGAAAGCTAAATATATGGTGGTCGAAAGTTATACACAAATTCCATGGCTTAGATAATAACTTAGGAACTATATTACATATCATACAAAGATATCCATTAGGTGTGACAACACTAGTACCATATACATCGAAAAGAACTTTGATCAACACTATAAAACCAATAACATGCAAATTAAATATCATTTCATTAGAGATTATTTACAAAATGGGGATATTAAGCTAGAATTGTTGATAAATTACATCAACTTACCAACATATTCACTGAACCAATGAGTGAAGATAGATTTTGCATAATTAAAAGAGAACTACATATGAGAAATCTCTTTGATAAGGATCTTTATAATCGCCTAAATTTTATTTTGATTGCAATTTATTTGGTTTATTTTTATGTTTTATTGTTTAATATTAGTTTAGTTTTTTTTTTAATAATTGGCTCCTTTTAGTGTTTCCAAAAAAGAGAGAGAGTTAGTGATATTAGATTTAAGGGGAGCAATTAATTTTAGTGTTATATTGAGAAAGTTAGTGATATTAGATTCAAGAGGAGTAATTAGTTTTAGTACTATCTTGGTAATCTTTATATAAATGTTTATTTATGCTTAAAATATATTAACTTGTACGTTTTCTTTATAATGCATGAATTTATGGAGCTAACTATTCATATTACCTAGGAATAACAAATCATATGTGATTGATTTTATCATTGTTTATCTAATATCACAAAACATTTTGTTATCATAAAAAAAAATTGTTAAACTAAGGGAGGTTACACCATATTTTATTTATAAAAAATATAATTAGTTCTAATTAGTTTTGTTTTGATGAAAACAATATTAAAGTAATGTTCATACATAAATCAAGATACATCTTTTAAAGACATTAGGGAAAAGTTGGAGTTCAACTCATTCAAGTGAAGAAAAAAATGAAAGCTAAGGAAGAATAAGGTATAACTTAGTTATAAGTGAGTAGGTAATGTTTATTATACTTCCTACTTGGTCTTTCATATTTTAGAGGCTTATCATACATTAAAATATTATCATTTTAACTCATTGTATAAGTCTTTTCAATCATTAAGAGGAACTAAAATTTTAATTAAAAACCCTCTTAATCCTTAAAATATTCTTTGAGAGATATTTTGAGAGATGTTTAAGTCAATTTTATTTTTTAAAGAATAAGTTTCAGAATCTAAAATTATTAAAATTGTGATTTTAGGTGTACTAATAAGCTTATATAGTTTAATGGTTAAATAATATATGTTAAATTGTTAAAAATGTACATATAGACTGTGTAGTAGACACATTTTTCAACCAATGTGTTGCTATAACCGACTAATGTGTTGAACCCCGAATTTTTAGTGAAATTTAGAAATAGTAAATGAAATTGAATGAGTGTCTTTGTATATGTATTATGTTATTGATGTATTTGTGCGTTAAGAAAATTAATGAGAAAAGAATCGATTAGTTTTGATGACTTTGATATTTGAGTAAATTTGTTTGGGTTATGAAAGTAAAGTGAATGAGTTGATTGAAATGGAAGTTGAAAATTAAGAAATAAAGAGTAAAAGTATGAGAATTTGTCGAATTATGAAGTTTGACTTTTTGGAGATAAAAGTTGACTTTTTGATTTAGGCAGAATTTGAGAAAATGATCTTCATGAAACTTG
>JAOTAX010000008.1:23490775-23503180 GCA_025629825.1 Erythroxylum guanchezii | reverse complement strand
GAGATGTTGGAATTGATGAATTTCCAAATGGGAAATTATATTGGTTTAATTTGAAAAGGAATGAATTATAGGAAAAAGAAAGAAAAAGAAAGGAAAAAAAATTATACCGATTTTCGGATCGGATTAGTCTTAGGATTTCCAACGCAACGCGATAGTTTTTATCCGATACACGTTTTTGGATGTCGGATCCCCGTTCGATTTGTTGGCTTTCGATTCCGAGAAATCTGATTTATGTTTTCATTCCCGATTTTCGTTTCGATTCGTTTCGGTTTCCTCCTGTTTTCGATTATGTTTCCGCTTTGGTTTGTTTCCGCATTTTGTCCTCCGATTTGCCGATCCATTCGTTTGATTTTGTTTTTCGCCTTTTGATTCGATATTTTCGTTTTTCGTTTGTTTTCCGGTTGGGGTCCGGTCCCGAGATCGAGTCCCAACAAGTGAATCATATTCGAGCATGTTTGGTGGCTCACCATGCACAGTAAAACCTCTCCATGGAGATGCAACATCGGTGGAATCTATAGTTATCTATTTTTCTTTTGCTAATAGATGTACAACCTTGTTTAGTTTCTTTTGACCAGATGTATATATAAGATGGGCATGATGCCTGGAACTCTCTTTTTGTAGATTTAGATCTTTCTATAGTAGTACCACTTTCATTTATATATATAAAAAAGACTAGTATTGACAAGTACCAATACAATACCATACTAGAACCAAATCTAGTATCAGTATTGGTATGACATTCGTAACATTGTCTAAAATAGTAACTTTCTATAACTCAAATAATGTCATATTATACAAAAAGTGTCATTATATAATTTAAGCATCTATTTCAAAATCATTGAATCAATTTGAAACTAAAACAATAATTAATGTTGACATTTGTTCATTCAAACTCGTTAAATCATAAAACAATAAAACTTCATATAAGTAATCTTAACTATTCTTCTTTCATTAGTAAAAAATTTTGGAATTATTATCTATTAAGCTAATTGTAATGAAATTAATTTACCAAGGTAAAATAGAATAGGGTTCACAAATTAAAATCCCTTAACACCCTTAAGTTGTACATTGTCATCAATATATCAAATATAAAGAATGAAAGCAAAATTAAGGAAAATACAAATAAAAATAAAGAGAGGAAAATGAAACTTCTTTAAGCCTAGCTTCTCTCATAACTTGTGCAATTTGTTTATATTGATTGGTTTTTAACATGTCATATCTTGTCACTTTCGTGACACATTTTACCTATATTGTTGCTCTTCCAACATCTCGAATCTCGTCGCTCTCCTAATATTTTTATCTTGATTGCTCTTGCATATTAATTTCATTTCTTATTAATCTCGCATTATATTGTTTATTCCGTTGCTTTTACAAAAAGTTTAATCTCATTACTCTCATAATGTGCTTATCTTGCTTGCTTTTTCAATGTGTTATTTCCCATTGCTCTCATGATATATTTAGTCTATCATGCCACTCTTGTGGCACATCTAGTAATATCGCTCTGTCAATATACATGTCTATTATTATTGTTCTTGAAATAGGTTTATTCGTGCTACTCTTTCGACACATTTAGTAATGTCGCTTTCATAATATATTTAGTATATCCAGTTACTTTATTATCATATCCAATCTCATCGCTCTTACGATATGCCTCTAGTTCCTTTTTGACTTTAGGAAAAGCACTACAAATTACTATTTTAAGACTTCTTTGTTTAGTTTTAAATGCTTGCATACCCCTCTATGTCTATCTTACTTGGGAAGAAATCCTAAAAACCTCTCTAAGGCTCCCCTTTTTAGTTTTAAATGCTTGGATAGTTTTGGTTTCAATCATTGATCATATGTCTTCCCAATAAGAGGAGCAGGTAAGATAGAAAGATAAATTAATAATATTAGAACGGACTGCAATACCGCGAGTGAACCAAAGGTTTCTTCATGGTTTAGAAAAGACCTATACTATATATATATATATATATAGTACGTGTTGAATAGTAATTACCAAACTGAAAACGATTTTTCGTTTGTTGATTAACATGTCCATGTTCCAAGGTACAGCAAACAGTATTGTCTTGGGTACCGGATGCATGTCGAGGGTGATAACAGGCGAATTGATTATTTTGCAATTGCTAAATAGTTTTGTTTATAAATTACAAGATGAGCAAATTTGCATCTTCATTAGACATTTTGTATTGGACTGTGGTTAGCCTATTTGTTTGAGCATTGATATCATTGAATAAGACTGTTTTGTTGAAAGGTCGTATTGAATATGTTTTACTTAAAACTTTATAACTTTGTTATTTAGTTATCTTATTTAGTATGATTGGAGAAAATTTTGCTAGTGGGCAGTATAATAACTTCATTAATAGAAATCTCTAGTTATATTGCGAAGTAACTAATTCTATCCTGGCCTGTTATGTTGATATAACTCTTCAACTGGGAACTACAAGTGATATGCGAACTCCAAGTGATATACTCTACACTAATTCGGGCCCAACGAGAGTTGAAACCAGAAAAAGGGTTTATATATAGAAATTCCCAACAGTAATCAATGTTGGGAAAGAAACACATTGCATACAAGCCGCAGCAAATCCAACGGGCATAAAAGTAAATGGACAAATAGCTCAACTATTGTTTCATGCCCCCAAAACGAGATTGTAACATCCAAAGTACAAACGTCCCCATTAGACAGGCCAGAGCATTGGAGAACGCCAAAAGCCATCATGCTCCGTGCTTTCACTCCCAGGTAGTCGCTACTACGCTGTTCAACCAACAAAAATCTTCTTACATCAATCCTATTGTCTGGTTCAACTCCCAACAACAAAAGCTATTGGTCCCTTTTTTTTTTTTTTTACTGTCAGTTACTAAGGTTTTGATCGAGTGAGATTAGATCATCTATTTTTATTAATTTATTTCTATCACATCCATTTATTCATCTAATAAATAAATAAATATTTATAAAATAAAATAATAAGAGTAGGTGATATTAACTTTAATCAAGAATGCCAAGTACACTCGTAAAAGGGTCTGGTTCACTCAAAATTTTGGTGCGCTCCTGCTTCCAGAGGAATCAGAAGTCAGAACCGTCACATGTTAAATGGCAAGTTGGTGACCCTTTCGGCTTTTTCTGCAGAGGGAAGTCAGGCCTAAAATTAGCAATCACGTCAAGATTGTTTCCTTTCACATGTTTGACCCACCTGGACGAAGGAAACAGTGATTGACTTGAAATCTGTATATATAAAAGAGGGTCAAAGCCAACCGCAGCTTTTTCTTTTAATCCCTTCCTCTCCCTCTTCCTCTTTTTCCTCAAAACTATTTCGGTCGTCAATATGATCTGGCTAATAAAGAGCTGCCACGTTGACAAGCTAGACTTGCTCACTGTAATCATCCGACTCCCGCGTGCTCCAACTTGGCTCGAACCTCTCAGTCCTTCGCAATTGACCAAGTCATTTATCGCTCTTTCTTGTTCAAATAGAAATCGACAATAAAAGGATGTGGTCAACAAAATTACATTAACTTTTTTAATTAATTTGTTAACAATATGATAATACTTCAAAAGTCAGATATTTTTCAGGGACGAATCTGATATGCTTCCTCTTCCACAAGAATTCGTACGACCTAGCAGTGAAATTTGAAAAACGACAACAAAAGAGTCCTTCACTACAAATATCACATATTGTTAATGTTAATTATATAGAATCCATCTAACATGTCATTTAAAAACGATTCCTTGACGTTCTTATTGTTGTCTTAGGGAAATTAGCAAAACATCTTTAATAGTTGGGGCGCATGTTATATCCGATTATTTGTAACATTTAAAATTAAGCTAAGACTTGCTACTATAGTGACTGGATTTGGAATTGTCATCTCCAACTCATTTTTGGTTATCTTCCTTTTATTTCATCACATGGAGAGACTATGTTTCTATGTATAAAACACGTTTAGAGACAATGCTTTTTCATGGCCTTGGCAGCCGGCAGCCGGCAGCTTAATTATCAGTTAACTAACCAGTTAATTATGCCAAACAAAGGTGACAGACAAGTTGGCTTACGAAAATAGGCAAAGGCCGATTAGTTGTTGGCTAATCAACTATTTTTAATTGATTGACCAAAATCATCTTATTAATTTTATCTAAAAATTATTTAATTTGTTTAGTTATTGGCTGATTAAATTAGCTGATTCAACCCAATCAGTTAATTTGTGAAAAATTCAAGATGTGGAACATTTTGAACCAAATAGTTGAAATAACTATTTGACAATGACCATTCTACCTCAATTTTGGCTAATCTTTGTCATTATTTATGTTGGTTTGAACTGTTGCTAGTCACGGTGGTGACCATGACTAAATGCTCAAGGGGTGGCTTATTAAGTCACGCCTGTGACTAGTCACCACACACGAGGTGACTAATTTAAGTGCTAGTTGTAGTAATGCACGGTAGTAACTACCAAGTCATAGAATTGGTTCTTAGTTTTTTCACGAGTTTAGTAATTCTTCTATTCCTCTGCACACGTAGTTGAGTTGGGTAATAGTTGGGTTTGTTGTTTAGACAGAAAGACAAGAAAAAGATGCTGCCTTATTGGAGGTTTATCGACCATCTTTTATGGCAGACAACACAAGGTATAAAACTAGAGATGGAATTTGCTCCAGAGCAGTTACCCGGCAAGTGAGAGCTTGTAATAGAGACAGTTGCAACGAGAAAGTTAAGGTGTAGTTGTTGGCTTTGGTTGGGGTGGTCTTGATGCTACTAACCATATCTGCAATCATGTTTCCCAATTTCATACTTTGTTGGTGATAAATTGAGGAACTTTTGATAGATGTTCTTGTAATCGTTTTTGTGTTTAACCATATATTTTAATTTTGCTTTCTGGGTTTGAATTTTGTTGTTGTTATTATTATTATTATTATTATTATTATTATTATTATATTTTTGTGTTGTTGTTGTTGTTGTTGTTATTATTATTATTATTATATGATCTATATTTTTTATTAGAGTTATAAAATTAAATTTTCTAGAATTAAATATTTAAAATTTAAATTACTATAAGAATATTCAACAAAATATTAAAATATATAGTATTTATACTCTTATAATTTTTTTAAAGTCATGTCTTCATATGTCATTTTATACATAAACAGTTAATACTAAACATCTAATTTTATCAAACATCAAAAGATAAAGGCCCTGTTGGCAATCAGCTGATTGCATTAGCTGCTAGCTGGTATCTGATTATATTAGTTAATTTGACCAACAGATTACATTAACTGTTTGTTAGGGATGTTTAATAAAATTAGTTGTTTAGTATTAGTTGTTTATGTGTAAAATGACTTATAATGCCATGACTTTAAAAAAGCATAAAGGTATAAATATTATATATCTTAGTATTTCATTGAATTTATGATAAGAATTTAGATTTTAAAGAAGTCATGTTCACCTGTACTGTTTCATTATCTATAAAAAATTTATGCAACTCTTTATATTTTCATTTTCGTTTAAGGTTAACATTTTATTTCTAACCTATAACTGCACAAAATAATTATAAGAACAAATATTTTTCTTTAAACGTGAATATTTAGGAATTTCAATTAGGCTTTCCTATTTACTAAAAATTGTTGTATATTAAAACTAACAAAAATATATCGTGTGTGGTACTTAATTGTAACTTAATTAAGAATATAATTTAAATAGTAAAATATTACACAACTTAGCAATAGAATTTAAAGGGTACAATTAATTTTTAATCATTAAAATTTTGACTTATGGATGAAAATGCCGACCATCAATAGCGTATTCATCTTCAGTTGTTTATCTTCCTACTCTTCAAACAGCCTTCGCAGCTATTTGTAGTGTTAAATAGTCAAACACAACCAATCAGCTATTGTCTAGCAAACGAGACCAAACAACTATTATAATTTGCTATTAGATCCGCTGATATAATCATCTATAACTAAATTCTTTCCGCTGATTGCTAATTATGGTCAAAAAGTAACAAGTGAGAAAACCTAATCCGCTGGATATTTTTAGGTTGACGTATATAGTTCTGTAGCCTGCAACTGGCGAAATGCTTTGGGATAGAGTTTCTTTTCAGATAATTTCAGGTTTAAGCTTGGCATTGGAGAAGGGAAATGGGACCTTCCCGAGGAATTGTTAAGCCTCTAACATTGAATTCTAAACCAAACTGACATAACTGGAATCACCCATTATCTGGTCATACCACAAAACAGTAGCAAAACAATGTATGACGACCCTTCACAGGTAAGGTCTCCCTAGTCCCCACCACCTATACCGCCACGGCCCATTCCCTTCGCTCCTCAGACAGGAAATTAAACCCTAAAAGGTGGCGAAAATGATATAATTTTCGAGTATAAAGACGTTATACTGAAAAGAAAATCAAACACCTCTCTATCATCAAAATAAAAACAAATGACTTCCCGATTCCTTGTAAATTAGGCTGGATTCGGCCAATGTAAAATTAAGAAGACACTAAGTCTACTGCATGATCACTTCAGCTCATTTTCCTCGAACTTTTTCCTAGTAAGGAGGACGAGGACCCCAGTGCATAATATCTGGAGGAGACATCTGGCAATTGATAGGAGAAGGGTTACCAGCCACACCATAAACAGACATCGACATGCTTGTATTATTGCTACTACTATTATTCGCCCCAACAACACTATTCCCACCGAGACTAGGTTTTGTCTCCTCAACCTCGTCGTTCTCAACCGGCAGCCTGTGAAACGTAGGGTTCGAGAATGTAGCAACAAGCACCACCACCTGACTCGCCACCGTCACCTTTCCGGCCACTATCCCACCAAACAGTTGCCCTTGTGCGCCTGCAAGAGATATCCCAAAACAAGAAGAGGAAGAATACAACGAAGCAGAACTCGAAGAAGATAAGGAATTTGTTGCCAAAGAACCAAGAAACGAGCCAGAGAGCGCAAGCAAGTTAAATGGTCCGTGTAAAGAGAGAGAAGGAGCGTGAGAAACTGGGTGGCGAAGAGTGACATTGGAGACAGATCCTGTAGCACTTATCACACTAACACCAGTACGGTTTCTACGAGCAAATTTGATGATAGAATCGATAACATCAAAACCAGCGGAAATCTCGAGGATTGCTGGTTTCATGGCGGATTCACTGTTTCTTGTGATGACAATGGGAGGCTTTGGCTTGTTCTTACTTCCTGGAGGCCTGCCCCTGGGCTTCCTCTGAATCTGATCACGCAAATGCCCATCATCAGACTTCTGAGTAGTAATAGTAGTAATGTAACGGTTTTTTAGTTTGGAAGATGATGATGATGATGCGAAGGCAGCTGGTAGAGTGGGCACGCTCCGGGGACTGAGGTCATCGTCGGAGTCGTCGGAGGTGTTGTGGGAGGGTTCTCTAGAGAGAGACATAGCAGCTCCATAATCGGCCATTAGTATGAAGTGCGTGGTGACTGAGAAGAGTACTGTTTCCTTGAGTTCGCTAGGGTTGCTTTGTAGCTCGACGCCTGAGACTGGGACCCACAAAAATTAGTGGACTCTTGGTTGGTGTGCGTGCGTTCTACAAGTCTGACATGGACGAAAAGATTTAGAGAGAGAGAGAAGGGATGGGACCTTATGAGGTACTCTCTGGGACCCATGCAAAACACTTACTATATGTGCGGTCACGTCCCAGTCCCTCTCTCTCTCTCTCTCTCTCTCTCTCTCGACTCTTACTTTCTTAAGGAAATGACATCGAGGTCGATCTCGTTTTGTTTGTTGTACATCCGATCTTTTCTTTGGAGTGTGTATTTTCACAGTACAACAAGCAAACTTATGTATATTGCGTCGGGTTTGGTATTAAATTAAGTTCTGAAATAAAATTATATTAGTATTGGTTAATATTGGATGTTATTTTAGGTAATTTTTAAATTTATAAAATAGTTTTTAAATTTTTTAAATTTAAAAAATAGTTTATTAATATAGTGTATAGTTGTATTGTATACTTTACTAGTTTACTATTTACATTAATCATGTTTTCAAAAATTTTAATAATAAATAATAATAACAATTAATATAAAATAATAATAATTTTTAAATTATGATTCTATTACCAATTCATTCAACAATTTCCAATTCGAACAATGACAAAACATTCATAATTTCATTTCTATTTCTAACATTTCCAAACACTTTCCACTTTTAATTCCAATAGTTATCGACAATTTTCAATTCCATTTCCAACATAATATTTAGGCATGTATAATTTTTCTTGTACAATATTTCAAACATGAAAAGACAACCTAAATGCATAATTAATCATTATAATTAATGATTAAAAAGTTAAAAAAAAGTGTTTAAATAGTTTCCTTAAGTATGTTGTAAACTATGTAATTGTAAATAGAATTGGATGTAAATGATTATTTTACTAAAATAAAAAATGAACAAAAAATTAATACTTTAATTTTATGATTTGATTTTATATATTTTTATATAATAAAAAGTTCAAACATATATTTCTAAACTTTTATTAAAATTGTTAATTTGAGTTAATATGCATTATATTTTATTAATTATAACAATTGATTTTATATATTTTAGTTTTGCATATACCAATTGCATTTAACTTCTAAAGTTCTAAGTTCTAACAAGATAATTATTTATAATTATAACATAAAATTTTCAATTGATAACAATGGTCCAAAATCCAAATCCAATACCAAACACAACTTACAAAACAACATAATTTCATTTCCAATTTTCAGTTTTCCACAATCAACAACAACTATACTATATTACTATACCAGACTACGAATACTAGTATACGATCCCATTTCCAAATTCCAAATCACAAATACATAATTGTAATTTACTAATGTCAACTTCAATTCTTCAACAATACACCTTCGACAACACACTTTCCATTTTCAATTCTTCAATTATGCTTCAACTTCAACTAGGCTTCAACTTCAACTTCCTTCCATTCAGGTCAGCACAGCAGCATACGATGCCCAATTTCAACTTCAATTTTCAACTCAAACACTAGCAGAAATACAACCAATTCAGAAACTCAAGCAATCCCAAATTCCCAATACGGCAATACCATCGGCAGTCAACAATAACAATCACAAATTCATCATCAAACTTTCAGAAATTCATCATCCAACACATTAAAAAATTAAATCAAGTAGGAAAAAACACACCCAAAAAAAAACCCTTCGATGGTGCGATTGGTGGTTTGGTGGGGCAGCGGTGCGACAGAGAGAGGTGCCTGGTGAGGTGTGTGGTGGTGCGGTAGACCTCAACTGCGACGGTGACGACTATAGCGGGCGGCAGCACCTTCGAGCAGTGTGGATGCAGGTTGAAGATGAGCTAAAGAAGACAGCAAGCGAGCACGAGACCATGACAGAGGAGGAGAGGAGAAGCCCAGGGAGGCAGAGGACAAGGGTGATGCGGCGTTGATGGTGAGAGTCAGAGAGAGAGACAGTGAGTGTGAGAGAGTAGGCGACACGACAAAGAGATGAGAGAAGCGGCAGTCGGGGACGAGGGGGGGGGGGGGGGGGCGGAGGATGCGCTTTTAGGGTTAGAAATTTTTTGATTTGCAAAATGGTCCCTATGTTTTTTTAATTTTTACGAAACTGTCCGGAATTATCCGGTATTGTCGGTACTGGCTGGTATCGACCAAAAACAGCCGGTATCAACCGAAATTTGTCTCCGGTACCAAGAGCATCCATACCGGTATTCAAATATGAAGTTTTTTTTTTCTCATTTGAATTTAAAGTCTCTTTTTAGAATTATGGGAAGACTTTTTCTCAGGTTAACATAGTCTTTAAGGTTATGTTTGATTTCAGGTATATTAATAAAATAGAATGAAATGTAATATTATTTCATTATTTAGGAGGAGAATTTATAATAGAATATAATGAAATGAGATGAAAAATGAGGATTTCATATTACATCTCATTCTATTCTAAACAGTAAAAATAAAAAACTTCTGATTTGAGAGGTTTAAGATGGAATGTAAGATGATAAATAACTTTACAATATTATGCATTATAAACCCTTCAGCCAAACTACTTTTCACTATATTATATTATTAACTCTTCCATTCATTTCAAACAACAATTTTCTAATATTACATCCATTCTAATATTACATCCATTTACATTCTATTTTATTATAAATCATTCCATTCCATTCTATTTCATTAAAAACTTTACATCCAACTAAACATAACCTAAGCCAATTGAGGTGTATAATTTGGCTAGTTAGTCTCTCCAAAAGAGAGAGTTCATACTTTATATCAAATGTAAAAAATAAAAAGAATACAATTTCCAACTGATGGGATAATAAATTACACTACTATCGCATTGGTATAAAATTTTAACCACTTATATATGAGGTTATTATAAATTTTATCAAACCAAACAAAAATTATTTATTTATTCAATTAATATTGAAATCTACTAACCATTACATGTTGGTTACGTCTCAAAAATCAAATTCATATGTGATTTTATTATAATAATTTTGAAAACATATTTACTTGGCATTGGAATAATAAGGGAAATCTCAGTTATTACTCTCTAAAAAATTGATATTTTGTTTGGAATTGTTTGACCCAAAAGGACTTGATAATACTTCCGATATTACTTAAATTCTTTGGGATATGTTTAACACAAATTGATTATGATATCTTTTCGTTCCTCCGCTACAAACTTCAAAACTCTAATTCCTAATGAATATATTGTATTTTAAAATTATTAAGTCTAAAGTTTTTTTTAGAAATTAAAGAATGTATTAGATTTAAAAAGGAAAAGCTTTACAAATGTTTAAAGCATAAAGTTCAGGCTAGTTATGTGAAACTAATAACATGACTAAATGACTTCCAAAACTTGTTCAAACGAAATATCAAACACCAAATTCTTGATTAGGAAAACAATAACTATGCAATGGTATAAATTTACAAAGAAAATAATTCAACTAGCTTCCATCTGCTATTGATTATTAGAGAAATGCTTAGACCTTGGTCTCTAATCATCATAAGTTCTCTAATTCAAGCAAAATTCATTTAAATTGCAGCATGAGTTTTTTTTTGGTTGGTTTTCGAACACCTAAGTACTCTTTTCCCTTTAGATGGAGTAAATTGTACATCCAAAAGTAAACTTGAAAATGAAATGATTGTTTGTAGAGAGATGATGTAGTTTAGTAACCTAAAGGATGATGTTTTCCCATTATGTTTCATTGCAATAATGGTCAAATGTTTGTTAAATGCTCAACTAAAGAGTTCCAATAAAAGTGCACTTGAAAAAGAGATGATTGATAGTTTGGGATTCCTCATTATGAAGTCTATGTATTGGGTTAGGAATTAGAGATCCTTTTACCCAATTTATGATGTTGATCTTGTTTTTGACTGATAAAAGAAACTTTAGGAGATTTATACCTGAACCAAACTAATTGGAACTAATTGATGCATAAGATTAAAAAAGAACTTTAAAGGAGTTGTTTTTAAAAGTTCCATATGAATTTCGTTTCTAAGTGAATTTATCTACTTTAATTGTAATTGGGTTTATATGAAGGAATACCTATCATAATGGGAGCATTATTTCTAGCATTACAACACCATTCATTCACATTGATCTCTACCTTAAGTCTAGCTTTTTTAGGGAATAACATCTTTCGTTTTTGATAGTTAGAAAGGAGCTACAAAGGCCTTAGATCACTCCAATTGTTAAACTATAACCAAATTTCTACCTCATTTCCTATTTTGCCTTTGATTTCATTTTCAAGCTTATCTCTTAATTTAAGAAGTTGCAATGTTGTCCAAGAAAAGTCACTTTTAGGTTTCAATTTCTAGAAGTTTTTATCCTCTGACTTATACCTGTGTATCCATTTGACCCATATAGATTCAATATCATTAAGGATTCTTTATAATCTCTTAGCAAGCAATACTTTATTCACCAATTGAATAGATAACATTCTAGGACCCTTTTCGTTCCTTAGGAGATAGACCTTTTTCCTATTAAACTTATTGTAAGACTTCTATATGCATCACCAATTTGTAGAAAGATTTTGAGAAGTTTTTTAATATCCTTAGACATCTTCTTGGGTAGCACCAAGTGGGAGGAATAATAAATATGAAGATTATTTAGCACAAATATGATTTGTTGTGATTTCCCAATAAAAGGAACACATTTATTGCTTAAGTACTTAATTCTTCTCCTCACTATGTCATAAAAAGGTTGACATTTCTCCTAAGTAGTTCTTTTAGCTATGATTGGAACTCTCAGAAAGGTAAATGGAGGAGTTAAGAGTTTCATCCTTATACTTTCTGCATACCATAGAGAAATATGTTCAATATGTTTTTAAAAATATTGTTGGACCCCGAAATTTTCTTGATGAATTAAGCATGATTTACATGACTTATGAGGTTTGACGGATTAATTTTTGG
>JAOTAX010000008.1:23476752-23490675 GCA_025629825.1 Erythroxylum guanchezii | reverse complement strand
GTTGGTTTTGACGTTTGATTGTCATGGGCACGCCACCATTGTGGAATGATGCCTAATAAGGGTTTATGGAAATAACCGTACAAGGTAATACCACGCTCAAGTATGATGGTATTTTCTGAAGGGTTGGGTTCCAAAAACGGGTCCCAACATAGGTGGTATCAGAGCAGGAAAAAGGTATGGTTTTCTGAAGAGTTGGGTTCCGGAAACGAGATCCAACACTATGAGTATGAACATGAAAACTATGGTCATGGAGAGCTAGAGGTAGATTATCTAAAGTAATCTTACGAAGAATTTCAACCCTATGAACACATGAGAAGTCCTAATTGTTGGGGTTTTGGACACTTTGAATTTGAATGTCCTAATCTTCATCCTATCACAATTGAAGAGGTTCAAGAAATTGAAAGAGCAATTCGAGAGGAGGCTGAATATTTGTGGCAATCCTTTGAAACGGAAGGAGTAGCCGGAAATGTGGAATCCTTGGAAGAAACTAAATGTTTGGAGTCTTTTGACGAAGAATATGTTGAAGAAGCAACGCAACATGAAGCGAAAGAGGAGGAACCATTGGAGTCTTCTAAAGAATGATTGG
The DNA here is from genome assembly GCA_025629825.1 of Erythroxylum guanchezii. NCBI lineage: Eukaryota > Viridiplantae > Streptophyta > Magnoliopsida > Malpighiales > Erythroxylaceae > Erythroxylum > Erythroxylum guanchezii. The sequence goes on along the minus strand of JAOTAX010000008.1, from coordinate 23,490,089 downwards.
AAGATGAGGTAAAAAATGATTATACACCTTTATCTGTTGATGATGTTGAGCATATAGACTCTAGTCTAGATTGTGTGGCATCCATTGATGTTGAAATTGCTTCATATAATGTTTCACCTTTTGTGGAAAATGATGTTGAAGAAGAAGTTCTTGTAGTTTGTAGTTCTCCACCAAACTTTGAGGACAAGTCGACCATATACAATACCATTCATGAAGAAGAATCTTTTGCATTATTCTCACTTTTAGAAATCCCTCCGCACACCTACATTGACCCTTATGACATCCCAATAAGCCAATTATCACATAAACACCAAATAGAAGCTTTTATGTTTCATGACTATGCGAATAAAACTTGATGTGATTGGATGAAGACAATAAGGCAGGTTGGATACTTTGGTTTGTTGAAGCTTTTTAAGGTGAAATCTTGCAACCGAGCTCCAAAACTCTTTGTGGTAATATTGAAAAACTTTTGCAATATAACTATGGAGTTCATTGCCTGATTGTTCATGGGCATGATGTTGATTATGGTGGAGTCATCCTATTACTCTTCAAGGATGAAGGAAAGTCCTCCCAAGAATGGGAGAATGATTGAGGACCATCAAGCCAAGTCATACAAGAGGTTATAAACATGGGCCTTGATCCGATTAGTCCAAATGAAAGTGATTATGGTGATGATGATGATCTGGATGGTGAAGAAGAATTTGACGAAGAACCAACATGGTCTTAAAACTATAGTTTTGTTAAAGCCATTTGGAATTCACAAAGCACTTATTTTTGAAGTTCAAATTGCATAAGGTGTTCCGGTCAACAAGTTCAATGTGTGCTGTACATTTTTACTTGTGTTAGACTTAATTCGCAGCCCAATTTAAGGTCCAAATGCAGCCCATTTCATTCCTAGGCCTGGATGAATTTGGGAGATAAATAAATACTCTAATTCTCCTTTTTTATGTTGCTTTATTTCCTTTATGATCAGACCTTTTATTATCTTGAGTTATGTTTATTTTATTTCCTTATTAATGTTGTTTTATGGTGACTTAATGGATGGTGAGAAACCGAATTATGTGGTTCTCCATCAATCCTTTTTTGTTTGCCTTATTTCCTTATATATAAGGTGTAAAGCTCTCCTACATTTAAGAAAGATTATCAACTTCAAATCGTGAGAGAGATTTGCTTTTGCAAGTTATCATCTTTATTTGGGTTTTGTTAGTTTCCAAAAACTATCAATTGGGTCTTGTGTGTAGTCCAAAAACACTCAATTATCTTTCCTTATTCACCTAATCATTCCCTTTCATTTATCTAATCTTCCATTTCAGTCAAATTCTTCACATCAGCCCATTGTGCATCATTTCCTGAAAATCCACCCAAATTCCTAATCCAAAATGTCCAAAACAAGAAAAATCATATATTTTTTTATGCTCATCATTTTGACAAAATTCCTTCATCAATGTTGTATGTCACTTCTTGAACTTCAATTTAGCCTCAAGAACAACCCAAAAATGCCTAACCGTTTGTCCAAAAATGCGCTTTGAAATTGTCTAATCTGTAGCCACGATTTCCAGAACATAGTCGAATTAAAAAATTCATAACTTTTCACCCATTGATCCGATTAATAAACTTCCTTCACCAAAGTTGTAGCCCACGTCCTATTCTATGATTTTGCTTCAAGAATCACCTCCAAATTCCAATCCATTTTTCCGAAATTCAAATTACAATATGCCTGTTCGTTTGTACTCGGGAAATTCCAAATTTTACAAAACTTCAACCATCATCCTTAAACACCACAACAACCGCACGCCATCACGAACCCTTCCATATGCAATATTGCCATGCAATTTATGCTTTCACCATCTATACCCCACTTGGTTCAGAGTATAGTCAACGTGTCAACTCCTACTAGACTAACTACTTCACTTCTAGTCTAAGTGATATTAGATCTTGTCCTGAGGATCTCATTAATCTATGTATCATTGAAACTCTCTTCATGACACATATCTACTTTGGCCAGAGATTCTTAAGTAATGACCTTGACATGAGGCTGTAGGTATCATCTCCTTTTATCAGGAGTGGTGAATCATTTATTGACTACTCAATTACCTCAAAATACCTCAAGTTGTACCCAATCACCACCCTATGTGTAACCCCTGAAAGGCACTGATGAATGGAGTCAAAGCACAGGATCAGTATCCGAGACATCTCTGAGCACCTCAAGTCAAAGGATACTTGCACCATTGCTATGATGAGACTATCATTGACACCAGAATAGAATATCCATATGATTGTCTCATAGTAGGTCAATCTAATGTACTTATTACCTTTAGTAAGCATCCACATGTTAACTCTAAACAACTAATGTCTACAACTTATGAGATCTACTGCTTGATCCAATCAAGGAATATAACTTGTGCTAGTCTATCCAAATTAAAGATATCCCATCTCATTAATCCTATGACTAGGGAAAGTTTAGATATTAATATACATATGATAGGAATCTCATTATCATGATCTCATCATGATTTCCTCCATTCTATGTTTTTTTTAATCAAGGACTTCATTAAATCAATTTAAGATCCATATCAAATCCATAAATGTATGAATATCGAAATAATGAAAAATGCCTTCATTAATCATAAAATGATTTGTATAAGAAGTGCTAAATATGATTGCCTTTAGAACACTTCTCTAACATATTCATCGTGGTCAATCATAATTACTCCTTATAATTAGCCTCCACGGATGTGTATGAATGAGGCATATATGTTCTTGACGGTAAATGTGCCAAAGCCTAGGATTCCAAAGCATAAAATTGATGTATTCTTACAATGATTGGTATCTGAATTGCATCATCTTTAGGAATTTGATGTGGAGACATATGATGTGTCTCTTAAACAAAATTTTTTGTTGATAGCAACTTTTATGTGGACTATTAGTGATTTCCTTGCATATCCTATGTTGGACCCTGAACTTTTCTTAGAAGTTAGAACTAATAAATGAAAATTTTTGATTGAGAAATGATAGACAACAGAAAGTAGTGAATAAGAAATATGGATAGATTCATGTTTTAGTTTGGTGTTTTTGTTGGATAAGAGATTTTAAAATGTGAAGAATTAAGGTGAAAGTTAGAAGTAAAATGAAAGCAAAAATGAAGTTGAATTTGTGTAGTAAGTTGATGAAGGATATGTATATATAAGTATGTTCTGTTATTAGTGTTCATGATTAATCATGGACTATATTTTTCTTTATGGGTGATATTGATTTGAAATGGAGTTGAGAATGAGGAGTAACAGAAATAGAAAAGGTGATCTTGGTATGAGTTGAGTTAAGGAAAGATTTTGAAACAAATGGGTAGTTGATCTGAAAAATATTCACTGACTATGCTTCAGCCTTTTAGCCACAAATTTTTCTCTAGTTATCCAAACGAGATGATTCTTGATTTGGATTAAACTAGAAACATATGGATATATTTCTTATGAAGACATCGAATTTAAATTATGTCTTTAAGAATCTTAAAATTTGTCATAAAGTTGAGAACTAGGTGCAGTACAATGGTGGAGGAATGTAAAGTTCCTATTCTGACTTCAGGGGACATTCTGGATTCATCTAGATAGAATTAGGCAAGTTTGTCTTCTAGAAAGTGGTAGGTCTTTCTTGTTTCTTTCCAATGGTATATAGTATGAGAATTTTGGACGTTGGAGTTGAAAGTTATGGTCTTTATAAGTGGAGATGTTCAGGAGCATGGATAGTATCGTCTGTGATGACGTCATATCGTCTATGATGATGTCATATCGTCTGTGAAAATGTATCGTCTATAATGACGTCATATCATTTGTGATGATATCATATCGTCTGTAAAATATACCATTTATGATGACGTCATATCGTATGTGATGACGTTATATCGTCTATGTTTGACTTCTGCTTCTGCTATGTTTGACCTTCTGCTTCTTCTATGTTTGACCTTCTGTATACTATCTTCTAATCCATGTTTGGACCCTTAGATGATAGAATTTGTCTTTGAGACCTTCATGAAAGTTGTAGATCTTGAAATTCTCTTTCATACCATCTAAAGAAAGCCTTAATCCGATATCTATAGGGAAAGTTATGACAATTTTCCCAATTCTGCATTGTCTGATGACGTCACATCATTTATAAGTGACGTCATATTATCTATTTCTATTTGTGTAGATGATAGAATTTGTCTTCAAGGTCTTCATAAAAGTTGTAGATCCTGAAGTCCTCGTTTAAACCATCCAAATAACACCTTAATTTGATATCTACAGGGAACGTTATGGCAATTTTCCCAACTCTATATCGTCTGATGATGTCACATCATCTATAAGTGATGTCATATCATCTGTTCCTATTTTTGACCCTGTAGATGATCGAATTTGTCTTCACTGTCTTCATGAAAGTTGTAGATCTTGAAGTCTTCTTTTAAACCATCTAAATAATGGTAACACCTTAATAAGATATCTGTATGGAAAGTTATGGCAATTTTCCCAATCCTGTATCGTCTGATGATGTCACATCGTCTATAAGTGACATCATATCGTCTATTCCTATTTTTGACTCTGTGGTGAATCAATTTTGTATTTGAGGTCTTCATGAAAGTAGATCTTGAAGTATTCTTTCAAACCTTCTAAGAATGATCTTGATCCGACATCTCTAGTGAAAGTTATGCCAATTGTCCCAAGATAGGTTCAATATGATTGAAGACAAAACCTTGTTTGATTCTTTCGACCATAAGCTTTTTATGAAATCATGTTTATGAAAATGATTCTTTTTGGAAAAGATACATGTTTATGAAATCATGTTTTCGGAAATGGTTTTTGAAATATCTCATGTTTATGAAAAATCAAGTTTTGAAAATGTGCCATTTTGGGCGACAAGTTTACAAGTCATGAATTACATATTATGTGGGTTTGTTGTGGTCCCCTAAGTGAAGTCAAGTGCATTTGACAAAAGGCTTCTCCCGCCTGCCCGCTAGTGACATGGAGCTCCTTCATGGACTCCCTTAAGTTCACGGCTACACAGGACCATTATTTGGAAATGTGTAGTACGTTCTGTTTTTGGATCCACCCGAACCAATTTGATGTGCTATTGTGCCCATGATATGCTCCAAAACCATTTTGATATGCTTATGTGCTCATGATAAGTTGACAAGAGTGATGCATACATAATTTGCATCCACCCGAACCATTCTGATGTGCTTATGTGTTTATGTTATGTGAACAAGTTTGATGCATTTATGTTTTGTGGTTTGAGATTTTGACTACACAATGAGAATTTTTAGAAACAAGTGCTTTATGAACTCAAAGAGAATTTTCTATGACAAAATGTTTTCAATGGTTTTTGCTTATTTTCCGTTATAAACTGTTACCCACGAGCTTTCAAGCTCACGCCCTTTCTGTTCCATCATCAGGTGATAACTAAGAGATCAAGTGATCAAGAGCCTAAGGGAATTGCTTCATATTTGCTACTTTTGTATTTTGTAATAAGCCAATGGTGTGGCTTTTGCTAAGTAAATAAAGATTTTCAAACTCTTTTGCTTTAGAAATGAAATGATAGATTGAAGTAGTTTTGGCTGTGTATGTTCATAATTGACTTCTTTGTTAAAATGGTTAAGTTGGAGGAATACGTTTGTTTTGATGATTGACTGTTGTGGGCACGCCACCTTTGTGGAATGATGTCTAATAAGGGTTAATGGAAAATAACCCTACAATGAACCACGCTCAAGTATTATGGTATCAAAGAAAGTAGTTGGGTTCTAGAATCAAGCGAGATCCAACAGTTGTGGTATCAAAGCAAGAGTTGGGTTCCGAAAACGGTGCTCAACATTTATGGTATCAGATCAAGAAGATGAATCAATGATAGTTGAGGAGATTTCATAGGAATACGCTCACGTTTCATGATTTCACAAGAGTTGGGTTCCGGAAACAGGATCCAACATCTTATGTTGTCTAGATGGAGCACAACATGAAAATTAGCTTGTTCTTATTGTGGCAATAATTCTGATGCGTTTTATCTTCCTAATAAGGCTAAAACATCTTGGTTTACAACCAAAGAAATTTTTTTCCTCCAAATAACCCATTTAAATGTAATAAACAATAGTTCATTAAGAATAGGATGGTACAAACACCTCCTCACCCTCATAAAGCTGGTGAAGATATATTACAGGAGATTGATAAATTAGGGTTGCTGAAAGTTACAAAACTTGAATCTGACGAAGTGAATAGAAGCATTAGTAAAAACTTTGATTGGAAAAAATGAAGTATCTTTTGGGATTTTCCATATTGGAAAACTAATATGATACGTCATAATCTAGATGTGATGCATATTGAAAAAAATGTTTTTGACAATTTGTTCAACACCATATTGAACATTAAAGTGAGGACAAGGACAATGCCAAATCACAAGTTGATTTGAAACTTTTTTATAGAAGGAATGAGTTAGATAAAGATCTTAGCACTGGTAAATATCCAAAAGCATGTTACACATTGGAAAAAAAAACAAAAGAAAATTTTGTATGAATGGTTGAAAAGATTAAAGTTTCACGATAGTTATGTTTCAAACTTAGCATCATGTGTGGATATGAAGAAGTACAAATTATTTGGGATAAAAAGTCATGATTGTTATGTGTTTATGCAAAGGATAACTTCAATTGTATTTTGGGAGTTGCTACCGAATAAGGTTTGGGAAGTTATAATAGAATTAAGTTTTTTTTCAAAAGCTTAACATCATCTAAAATAAAGTTGCTTGAAATGGAAAAACTACAAAGGGAAATTCCAGTTATCTTGTGCAAACTAAAAAGTGTTTTCCCTCCAAGCTTCTTTAACTATATGGAGCATTTACCCGTACATTTAGCACATAAGGCTAAACTTGCTGATCTATTTCAATATTGATAGATGTATCAGTTTGAGAGGTAATTATAGTTAATATTTAAATAAAAGTTATAGCATTTTTTAGTCATAAAATTGTAATAACCTTATTTTTAATGTAGGTATTTGCATCACTTGAAGAAAAAAGTCAAAAAACAAGGCTAGAGTTGAAGGTTTGATATGTAATGCTTATTTAGTGAGGAAGCAAGTATATTTTGTTCACATTATTTTAAACTATATGTGCAAATAAAAGAAAGAAAAGTTCCTCATAATGATGATGGGGAGAAACAGGTGATGTTGATGGTAACTTATCCATTTTCACATATCCTGGACAAACATATGGACGGTCAACAAGAAGAATGTTAACAGAAGATGAAATAAAGGTTGCCCATCGTTACATTTTTTTGAATTGTCAAGAGTTGTGCAATAAGTTTAAGTTGATTTTGGAATTGATTATTTGAGTTTTTGAAGTTAGTGTTGTTCACAACTAAAATACATAATAATGCTTTTAGATTATACGAGAAATGGTTACGCGAGATTATGCAAGAAAAAACACAAGATGCTATCAATAAAGAAGTTGAAAGACACTTTCCTCGATAGTAAGAAAAATATGTAAGTTTTCACTTACAATAATTAAAACGGTTGAACTATCAAATCAAGTGTTTAAATGACATTATACTATTTACTATGTTTTTTTTATGGGCCTCAGAAAATCCAATAAAGAACAAGTTCATATGTGATATTATGAAAGGACCTTTGTGAATTGTTAAATCATATCCGGTGTATTTTGTTAATCGATACAAATTTTATACAGAATATCATGGTCATAACATAACAACAGTAAATAGTGGGGTTTGCATATAGGGAGAATTGATGGATTACTATGGTAAAATTATTGAGATACTTGAAATTGAGTACCCTATATTGCCAATAAATCGGAGTGTGATATTTAAGTGTGACTGGTTTGATCAAACTCCTAATGTTGGAACAAAATTGCACAGTCAATACAATCTAGTTGAAATCAGCCAACAAAGAATATTTAGACAATTTGAACCTTTCGTGTTAGCGATGCAAGTGATCCAAGTGTATTATTTCCCTTTTTCTAGCTTACGATGATAAAAGTCAGATTAGTTGGCTGTTTGCAAAGTAAAATCTAGAGGTGTTTTTTTTTGGTAATTCAGAAAGGCTTTATACAAATAATGAAAAGTTATATACAAAACTAGAGATTCCTATACATGAATCTCTTAACAACCCAATGGAGAGCTAATAGAACCTACAACATTCCTTGTAGTCTAAATCCTAGCAACAAACACATTCTGCATTTTCTATACTAATTTACTGCTAAGCACCCTTTATAATCTAACCAATCAAAACAGAAGCACAAGTTAACTATATTCCAGTAGTACTCAAGCATTAGTTAGCAAACATAATCTACTCTCAACTCACTCTAAATGGATTAATGTTCTGCAAGTGCACTTGTTTCCTGCCAAATTTGCATATCCCTCCCAACCTTTAGTATTAGGAATGTTATTAGTTCTTCTGCCCTCCATCCGTAGGTAGTGGTCCATGTTCTGTTACTGATTATAGCTCTTGTCGATTCCTCACCTTAATACCTTTACATACTTTGCCAAACAAGGAATTTCCAGGTGCAACCTTCAGTTTTGCCTTACTAAATATGGTTCTTGTGCATGTCTTCACTTTGAATGTAAACACTAGGGCCATTGAGCTAGTTGACATTCCTGGACTATCAAACCTGCAGAAAATATGTTAGTGAAATATAAACTTCATCAATTACCTCCTCTCGATGTTTGAGCTAAGATGTTCCATACCTTGGGAGATTACTTTGGAGTACACACTCCCAACATCCTTGGCTTCATCTTTGAAAGTTCTAGAATTCCTTTCTGACCAAATATTATAAACAGTAGTTGAAAGAAGGAGAGGGAAAATATTGATGTTTGCGGTTTTAGTATTTGATGCAAGATTGAACCAAGTGAGAATGGATTGAAGGTTTGGCTTATTAGGGATGTTTAAATGAAAATTTACTAGGCATTGGTCCCAAATAGAATTAGAGAATTTACACTCAAAAAACAAGTGATCATTGGTTTCATTATCCGAAATACATAAGGAACAATGGTTAGGAGTTTGGAGGTAGGGAAGTTTATCTTGGGTTTGTAACTTCTGAAGGAAAGCAAGCCAAAGTATAGAAGAACACCTAAGCCTACTACTTTTAAACCAATCCAGCTTATGCCAAGGAACTTTTTGTATAGGAGGTCTCAAGAAATTATAGGTTGAACCATTAGTATACTGTTTTGTAGAGCTAACTAACCATTCCAGGCAATCAGATTGAGAACTATTTGGTTGGTATTGAAGGGGTTCAAGGTTTCTAATGATCTCTATGGATGCCTTTTTTCATCTCCACTCATCTATGTTGATAACTTCAGAAACTCTTGCTGTCATTGGAAGCTCTGAACCATTGATCTCTCTTGGAGAAGAGAAGTTCTTTAGGATTCCTCTTAGATGCTAGGGATCCTTCCATAAAAGAGTAAAAATACCATTTCCTATCCTAAATCTGAATTGGTTCCCTATTTTACCCCTCATAAATAATATTTTTCTCTAACTCCAAGAACTATTAAAGGTAGGTTGGGCACTCCAAAAGTTTGAGATGTTTTTGAATTACATAGAAAAGGAGAAAATAAGAGAATTGAAAGCGAAGCATTTCAGGAAGATGTTATGTAATAAATGCGTGTGTAACATATGACGAGAATAAACCTTTAAACGATCCAAATAATGAATATGTTAAAATTTCATCTGGAGAGGATAAGGAGGGCGAGAGATTTCAAGAAGAGCCTGAGTTTGATTCTAATTCATCAGAAAAAGAAGATGATGATGATTTTGATTTACAATTAAGTGATGATAGCGATTAATTTGTATTTGTAATAGAATATTATATGAATAAATCTATTATTGCATCAACAATATATTGTTATATATTTAATTTATATTGTTCTATTATTGGAATATTTAATAAAATATATAATTCATATTAAAAATATGCCACAAAAGAGAAAACAGGAAATGATGCAGCCAAGGGTCAGGATACCAGTATATATAGGAGCCAGTGCAGGTCTAGGTGAAGGATCACATTCTGCTCTAGCTACAGAATCAGGTGTTGTACCTCCAGCTACTGCACATCTAGATGAGGCATCACCTTCTCAACCTACAATCGCTATACAGTCACCTTCTGTACCTGCTGCTACACCATCCAGCAACCTTACTACACCATCTACCACCCTTATACCAACAGAGATATTAGGGGTAAACATTGTGGATGAAGGAGGCAACCTCTAACCTGGAGCTAAGGGAGTTAGTGGAAGAACTTAATTCACAATTGTTAACAATCTATGAATGAAATTATAAAAATTTCGTAATACATGATAACACCATAGATTAATACTTAAGCTATAGATTTTAATTTTAAAATGATTTAAAATAGCTTATATATTAGGTTGGTTTTGTCTGAAGTGTGCTCTAGAAATATTTCATTCAAGTTTAAAGAGAAGATAGATCTTGAGGGTTGTACATGGAAGAATATCTCTCAGGTAATAAAGTATTTTTATTATCCCGAGTTTGAGGTACAAAAATTATGTTCTTGTGTATTTGTTATTTTATTTAATTTTATATATTAATTAGATAAACATTGTAATTTATAATTACTTATAGTATGTTTTTTTGTGATTTAAAATTTGATGTTGTAACTTATAATGTATGGGAGAGGTGAGTTCGCATACGTTATAGAGACTTTTTTGGTTCAATACACAAGAATGGTGTATGACTTCCTTATATATCTGAAGAAATGTGGAGTCGCTGGTAGCAATATTAGACATCACTCGAGGCAATGTTCATTTTAAAGCTTAATTCTGCAAACAGACATAGAGGACCAAAGGGAGAGAGTCTACCCATACACACTGGAGGATATATAACCCACCAGGAGCATACAAAAAAAATTGGAAATATCTAAACTTTACACTTATATTCTGATTTTCGTACTTTGATGTATGAAATTTGATTTCAATGTAGTTTGATGTATGAAATTTAGAATGAAAATATATGTGTATTATAGATAATGATAATGCTATAAATGCTTGGTGCCTTTAATGGTTGTGTTGTAGAGTAAATGTTTTTGTTCAACAGGGGGTAGATATCTTTAAAAAAGAGGAAACTCTACCAAAACTTTTGTAAATTGTAGTTCACTTATAACACTTTATTTTGATGTAAGAAAAGTCTATGGGCAGAAAGCCTACACTACATCAACTCTTTTTTCACACCCACACTAAGAAGCATAATGGTGTGACCTTCGTTAACACCCGATGTAAAGAACTTAATGTATGTAAAATTTCTACTTTAATATTAATTCTTAAAAATTATCACTTATTAATATAAACAATTATAATGATAAGAGCAAATACAATAAAGCATTCAATGACAATCTCATATCTCTAAAATTGTTGATAGGGTCAGACATATCTTGATGCAGTGGGTGGTAAGGACCTTCGTGGAAGGATTTTCAGGTTAGGTTCATTTGCAAACGAATGCTATTCGCAATCCTCCACATCCAAGACAACTGCATCTAGTACGCGGTTTGCATTTAATGATCAAAGAGTCCTTCATCTTGAGAGCACAGTAGAGAGGCTGATGGACATTTTTTTCACAACTCTATAATGAGGTGAATGAGTTAAAGGGGAGGGGTAGCGCCTCATCGCAGCAGTTAGAGCATCCCCCTTCACCAACTTCATAGCTTAGATAGATAAGTGAATGTAGATGTTTTGCTACGCTTAAGTAAATTTGTATGAATTCTTAATTTACAGATATTTTAAAGATACTTATTATTGTACATTATAATTTTTTTATTATCAATCAGGATAATTTTTACTTTATATTATCATTTAACTTATTGTTTAGAGAAATTAAATATAGAAAAAAAAATCAAAAGATTATCAACAGAAAACTTAAGAAGGAAATGAGAAATGATGGTTGAAATTATCATAGGTAAATTTAGTGACGTATATTGTTTGTCTATAGGTACAAGTTACCGACAGAATTTTCGTCGATAAATTTTCCTAAATTCTATAGACCATTCTAATTTTGTCAGTAAATTTAGCGAAGGAATTACCAATGTTCGTCGTTAAATTTTATCTATAGTCCCTTCTCTGATGACTCTTTCTGTCGATAATTTTAATCGCCAAATTCATTTGTTGACGAAAAATCTTTATTTTCTGTTGGTAATTTTTTTCACTAAAACCAATTTTTTTGTAGTGTCTAGCTCTAAAACAATCTAGATTTGGTGTGAAAGTCCCATTACAATATAGGAAAAACATGTTAATCTAAGTAACAACCATATAAGCTCAGGTCATTTAACCTATGGTATGTTATTCCTAATAATGCGTGACCATTAGTTTACCGCAAGTGATTAGATCTACAATAATTAAGTATTGCACTCTAGATTCTAGCAATAAGTCCATATATGAGTAATCTAGTAGGCCTATCTAAATCATTCATAGATAAATCCAAAATATTAAACACATAATAGCCTAGTTAATCCCAAAAGAGAGTTAAGAACAATATCACTAGATTAATCAATGCCTAAACATGTTAGTCGGCCTTCATATTCCTTTTGAAATGGAAAGATGAAGTTTAGCTCCTCGTAACTTTTTAAAAGGAAGGGAATTTGCCTCCTTTTAAGCCTTTAATCTCTTTATACCCTTTATGGCCTCTTAAATCCCCTTTTATAATGCAAAATTAAGATTGTGTAGTCATACAAGGTCAGTTACACCGGTATATAAGTGATGGTATATGTTAATTTGGCAAAAATCACAAAGTTACATGGTCCCAAAGAGATACATAGCCAATATACACGTCTATGTAAGTCACCTACACAGCCATGCAAGTCTTCACATGGGCATATAGGTCTCAAGGTTGCTTAAAACAATGTCTTTAAGTTTATGCACATTTCCAGTAAATTACACGTTTCTATACATAGCTATGTAAGTCACAATAACTCCATTTTTTACATTCTTTATGTTGTCTTACCCTAATTCATCTTCTTCTTGCTCAAAAAGGCAAATAAGGTCTAAAATCTATAGAACAACACCAAGGATGTTAATTTAGCTTATTTTGGTTCTTGTTCCTCCAACTTGTATCTAAAGTAAAACATAAACCAAAGTTACTATCTTAAGCTCAACATAACATTAATCACTAAGCATTAAGGGATTAATATATCAACAATTAAACGCTTATCACCTAAATTAATTACAATGGTTCCTCATGCTCAAGTTGCCCTTAACTTTTAATGCAAGTATAGTGCTATTAAATTCTACAACAATCTGTTGGATCGCGTACGGTCCGAGTATTCAAAATACGCTGCGGAAAAGACCATACAAGAATATCACGTATAATCGAAAACAC
>JAOTAX010000008.1:23460002-23476652 GCA_025629825.1 Erythroxylum guanchezii | reverse complement strand
ATTGTTCCACCAATAATGATCGACCAGGGACAGTCTAGAATAGTGTTATAACACTTATGGTTTTACTATCAAGTCACGTACTTGATGACATAAGTTTAATACCATTCATGGAATGTAAATCACATTACATAAATGAAATACATGCATATATAAAATGAATACCTCAAAATATATTATTAACAAAACATAATGTTAATACATGAATCACAAATGTTCATTGGCCTAGGGCACACTACTAACACAATCAACTAGGGTGATTGATGAAATTACAAACATTTTTTAGTCCATTCCAAAGTGATGATCTTTGGAATGCAAATTTGAAAGCATATATAAAAGGTAGCTAAACCATTTCATATCTTCTAAGTTTAATATATAAATGAATGATTTGATTTAAGGAACCTTATCTAGTATACAATTGCAATTCTCTTATAATAGTGAGCATTATGATTGGCAATTATCTTGTAACTTCTACTAATAAACCAAGGATTAAAACAATTGAAAACTTTACATTTAGTCTTTAAATGACCTATTATTATAGGCTTTATTGAATTCAATTAGTCAAATATTATTTGTTATTTTATTGGTGTTTAACCTCTTAATATTTAATGTTAACATAGACATTAAATGATTTTGATAGGTCTACTAGAATCTTTGGTCTTAGTGTTGCTCTTTAATCTTCTTCTTTTAACAACTATAAACAATTTTGTGATTATTAGGAGATGGTGCACTTTAGAGATATCTCGTCTATTTCTTAAAGAGTCATTTAGAGAAGGCTCAACCTACTCTTCCACTTAGGATTGGTTAGCCTTATATTTAGAGCACGTTCTATTGATAGATTCCTCCTTGTTGTTTATCTTCACATGATTATCCTTTAACTCTAGAATTGGCTTATCCTAGTGTAATTTACTTACATAGAAGGACCTGAATCGTTATGTAATAAAGAGTTTTGACCTTAAGTATCCTAATGGAGTTAGTTTTCCTTATTAAACACCATCAGTTCTAGATAGTCTCCTCTAATAAACTTTTTCCCCATAGGAATCCATTTCTTTCTTTAAACTTTTGATAAAGGTCTCCATTGATAAGTTACCAATATTGTTAGCCCCCAAAATTTTTCTTATTGAGTTAAGTATGATTTAAATAAATTATGAGGTCTTTATGGATTGATTGTTTTTGGAGTTAATTAGTATGTTAATGTTAGTAAGATTTATTACTTTGATTAGTTGAATTAAATTAGTAAGAGTGAATTGTATGAAGGGCATTTTTGGAAGGTCACTTAAGCATAAAAGACATAGGGCATAAATGAAAGGGCAAAGTGGACTTTGTACAATCACTAAGGGTAAAATGGGAAGAAGAAAGTATTGTCTTGCATTTGAGAGGGAAGAATCGTGAATGAAAGAGGAGAAAAAGAGAGAGAGCCGTAGAGAAGAGAGAAAAGAAGGAAAATTAGTTAGGGTTTCAAGGTGATTGAGGAAGCTTTGGATAAACAAGTAAGTATAAGTATCATTCTTCTTGATTTGATGAATGAAGCATGTTTTGGTGATAGTTAGAAGTAAAATGAAAGTGAAAAATGAAGTTGAATATGTGTAGTAAGTAAAGAGTTAGAATTTGGAAATTTTGGAAGATGAGTCTGTGAATGTTGGCTGCGGCCAACTCTCCTTGGTTCGCTGCGACCAACTTGAAGGATTACCTCTCTGAAAAAGTTTGCCACGGCCAACTCTGGGGTTCACTAAGGCAAACTTGTAAGAATTCTTGAGGAATTTTCCTCTCTGGAAAAGTTCGCCGCGACCAACTTTCCTTAGTTCGCCGTGGCGAACTTTCCTGCACAGAACATGCTTCGATATTTTAGGCATAACTTTTTCTGTAATTATCCAAATAGAATTATTTTTGATTTGGAGTAAATTTGAGACATAGGGCTAAAAATTGTCCAGTGAAATCAAGCTTTAATTCAGTCTCTAAGAATTTCAATTTCTGCATGGAAGTTGAGTAGAGAATATTGTTTCAGTATAAGAACAATCCAAAAATGTTTGGGGTATAACTTTGAGATTACTGAACCAAATTAAATGATTTTTGTGTCATTAGAAACTTAAGAAAATAGGGAACATTTTTCTAGAAGAAAGTGTTATCAAATGTCTTCATTTACCTGATCAGAATGATCATGAAAAATTGACCTGAAGGTTTGGATTTTTGGAAGGGTTTTAGTTCATGAAGCTTAGGAAATGCATGAGTTTAAGTATTCTAGAATTAATTCTAGTGAATATGCTTTGTGGGTTTTCAATTTGAATTCCTATTGAATGGGATTTTGCCATTGTTGAAGGAAATCAAGAAAGGGAAGAGGAGCAAGATGAGAGGCACTTTTAAGTAAGTTTTTAAGCAAGGAAATTCAAGGTGGGTTACATGTTTATAATTGAGTTAATGAGCCATGACTATGTTTTCAAAAGCAAGTGAATTAAATGATTTCAATTGTTTTATAATTGTTGCATGATTGCTATTTAAATGATTTGAGAAATCTTTATATTTTCGATATATAAATTTTGTTGATGAATTTCAAAATGAAGATGGCAATGCATTGAAACATTTTATGTTATGCCTTGAAAAATGTCATGGCATTTTGTATAAATGACAAGAGGAAAAAGCATGAAAGTATGAAAATGTGTGGAAATGAATTGAGCTTCGAAATTTGATTGTGTTTGGGCAAGAGAGGAATCGTTTCGTTAGTCATATGCACGTCGACTTAAAGTCTTCTCTCGGCTGCCCACTTGTGGCATGTGAGATCTGAAAAGTGGACTTATTTCGTTCATGGTGTAAATTTCGATTTCTCCATTTCATTCCACGGAACCCTTCGAGCCATTTATTTGTGCATTGCATCTTTGAATTGTCAAGAATGGTGCATAATTGAGTGTTATGCTTTTATGGTTAAATGTATCTTCTATGTTTATGTGATGATATTTTAACTATGAGTTTTGAGCTAGAATTGTGAATTTGGTTGAGAATTTGAGAACTATGCTTTTTATGAATTCAATATGAATTTTTTTACGACAAATGAACATTTCAATGATTTTGCTTATTCTTCGTTATAAACTTATTACCCACGATCTTTTAAGCTCACCTACATTCCTTCCCTTCTTCAGGTGATGAGCAAGAGATCGAGTGATCTAGATTCAAGACATCATTCCAAATTTGCTTATGTTGTACTTTGAGTTAGTTTTTGGAAAACACAAAGCTTTAGTCACATTTCGAGAACTATGGGTTTACGTATCTTTTGTATTTTAGATTTTGATATCGATGATGTAATATAGCTTGAAATGCCATTAAAGCTTTGTAAAACTCTTTCGTTTGAGGTTATTAAAATATGAATTGTGTATGGATGAGGTTGAATTAAAATTAGGCATACTTGAGGAAGTTATTGATTTGAGATGATAAATTTTGAATACAAATTGTTGTTATATATAAGTGAGATGTGTTATGGAAAAAAGAAAGATAGGAAATTGTGAAGGATGAAATTTGTTGTAAGTAATGAATCAAATGAGTAGAGATTAGAGAGTTTAATGAAATAATGTTAGTAGTTGAATTGTTATGAAATAATGTTACATTAGAGGAAGTGAATTTGGGACAATTTAGAGTGAAAGTAAGGTTGGAAGTCCCCTTAAATATTTATAGTACTTTTAAAGGAGGAGTAACAATGGAAGTCCCCTTAAATATAGGAGGCATGAAAATAAGTTTTTTAACGGGGGACATGTCATTAATAACTTGACGTCAAATGGTGCAATAAGAAGTGAAAAGGTTGTCATTCCTGGTGCTTTATTAATGCCTGACTCGAAGAAGAAGGGGCCTTAAAAGAGAAAGGAGTTGAACCAGGAGGATGTAAGGGGCGAAAAGTTAAATGATAAAGCTTAGATATAACAAAAACTAAAAAGCAAGAAAATGTTCATTGGAGATTTAAGAAAATAATTTTTTTTATATGAAAAAGTCAAAGTTAAAGAAAAGACAAAAAAAGGGACTGGGTGAACACAAAAAGAGAATGACTGGTGTATAAAGAGGAAACTAGGGATAAAGGGGCATCTTAGAAATTAGAGAGTAGTATAATGAAGGAAACTAATAAGATCAGCTAGTCACAAGGTAACTAGAGAAGAAGTCTAAAGAAGAATAAAAGCTAGAAAGAGGGTAAAATGTCTAATTAAATTTATACTTAAAATTAAATTGTTAAAAGTTAATTTAAAAATATAAAAAAAAACTTTACAAAATTCAAATAAAAAAGTAACTGATGTAAATATTTCAAATTAGATATGGGAATTTTTTAAAAAAAGTGAAATTGGACATGAGAATTATTGTAATTCATGTTGAAATGATGATGAAATGGAAGGAAAACACTCGTTCTTTCTTTGAAACATTATTATACTTGTACTTGATAGTTTCAAAAAACCTATGTGCTTTGCTTCCAACATCAGAACATAACAAGCTTGCTCTGACAATCTTTCGATCTACAAAGCAAATGATACAACCAAACATCATGACCTTTCAATTGCCAGGATCAATCAAACAAAAGTTCCATGATATCACGGGATCTAGATATGCTGAATAACAAACATCTATTCATTGGAAGCAACTGATAAATCCTGCCTGTATGCTTGATCTGAAATTCTCCGCTTTCAGTAAAAACAGCATATTCAATATCCTGAATTTGAGAATGAGAAAGAAGACTTCTGCCCCCCCAAAGAACAATTGGTCTCAGTTCAGAACCCAGTTCACAAATAATTATTAAGGTTAATGGAACATTCTACAACAAATTTTTCTGATCATCAACAAGATAGGGAGGTTAAAGAAGACTATGTGGTCAATCTCAGTCATAAATACCCGGTGACAAAGCAGAAAAGCCCAAAGTTCGGATAGATTAAATTTCATTTCCTGCCAAAAGACAAAGCTAAGTAGGGTGTGAGATTATAGTTTATAGTTAGAAGAATGCCCTGCTACCATAAAAGACTCTTGATCCATCTCTTTTCTGTTTTTCAAGATCTACTTGATTGCTATGGTGTCGCATTATGGTGTCAGAGTCTTTGCTTCCAAGCTTGTCAAGATCCATTGGGAGCTTCATCTTGGCCAAAGATTCAGTAAATTGTTGCATGCTCCTCTTGTACATATCGACAATTTCCTGCTGCATTGCAGATTGTTCAGCTTCAAGGTTGATATTCCCCAGGCCCAGGGGAGCTGAAAAAACTTGACCGAATTTCACGGATATTATGCTTCCTTCCTTACGATTTTCCTCTTCGTTGCTCCAACCGAAATTCGACTTCTTTTCATCTCTGACTTCATTTCCTTTCTTTGAGGTTGGTGTTTCAGGACAAGCGCTAGAGTCATGTTTGGCACTTGTAGTGACTGATAAATTAAGAGAATTAGATGATTGACCACATAGACAACCCCTTTTCTCCTTTGAATCAGGGGAATTCCGATCACTTAGACTAGTTGTGGAGCTTAAGAAAACAGAATTCTGAGTGCTGCCATTTGGAGAACCTGGAACACCTTGGTTTTCTTCAGAGGAATTCATGGTCATTTCATAGTCATGAACAACAGGTTGAGGAGAGGCGCCAAGATGAAGAAAAGATACGGGCTTAGAACCCAGGCAATCGAAGTACTCGGAGACCATCTGCTGATTCTCGCCGACAACATTAATATCAGGAAACTCGATCCTTAAATACTCGACAGCGTTCAAAACAACTTCAGATGTCTTTCTGTCTAGAAAAACCATTTCTGATGATATAGAATGGTTGTCTATTCTTGGTGGCCTTACAGGAAAGGTTGTGTTCAGGGAAAGTGTCAATTTAACAGTTCCTGCAGGAGAGTGAAATAGATCAGTAGAGGAGAGGCTATAATCATGAGTGATCTTTCCTTTGCCAACAACTTCTGAAAGTGGAACCAAAGCAAACCCCAAGAGTTGATCCTCCATGTAGTTTCTAGCTCTACTAAGCATCCACATCTCACATTTAAGGACTGCATCAACTTGATTGACTTTCATTATCAATTTGTCATTGAACTCAGGATTTTTGCCCCCACCGTTGATGATTCTTGTTGAGAGGGTCTCATATGGATTGTAGGTAAGAGAGAATTTGGCATACACATCTTGGTTGTCATAGATACAGATGTTGTGAATATTCCTTGCGTGATGGACAAAAATTTCAACAGTTCCTGAGAACTCGGAATCACCATATGTGTCACCCATCGCGTTCGAGTTTGGACTATACTGGAATCCAGATGATTGATTGAATGTTTCCATCCAAAGAAAGCGAAACTCTGAATATGATGATAGTACAGACAAAACACAAGCGCTAAAGAAAGTGAAACTCTGAATATGACGAGTACATGACAAAACACCCGACTCTGAGATAAAACAAATATACTTGTATCACCCTTGATGAAGATTAAAAACAAGCCAGTATATGGAACTGGACACAAAATTAGAGAATGAAACGAGATGGTTCTTTGGGAATAAAACAGAAGGGCAAAGTGAACTGAACAGAAGAGCTAAACAAGGTTGTTTGCTTCTAAATAAAAAAAAAAGTACAAGGTTGTTTGACAAGAAGATTGGCAATTGACTGCTTGCAGTGCATCAGAAGACTCTCTCTCTTTCTCCTTCTCTCCCTCTTATATGTTACCTTTTACGCTTGCTTTGTTGATTACATTATTCCATGAATTCAAAAAGCTATAGACAAAGGAAAGAAGGGAGAGAGCGTGGTTAGGGTGGGAAGGGAGGGGGAAGAGACTTAGAAGGTAATGGAAGAGCCTGCTGTGTCCAAAATGGGGTGGGTGTGGCTGGTAGGCGAGAATAGACAAGGCAAAGAAACGGAGAGAAAGATGTTGATGGGTGATGTAGTTGCTGTAGTTGATGATGATGAAAATGGTTGCTGTAGTTGATGATGATGTTAAGGTTGTTTTCATGAGATCAGATCCTTTGTCAGTTTTATTCTGTCTTATTCTGTCTAATGAAATCTTAGCTATTTATTTTACGGGCTCTACGTGGGTCCCATGCGAAATTCACATAAATAAACGGCTGAGATTTATTGGACACAATAAGACACCATAATATTAGACAGGAGATTTGAACTATATTTTCATATGCCCACTTCTTATTTTACACTCATAGGAGAAGTTTGTTAGAAGATTGCCATTTGCAATGTCTTTGCTTTGACATTGCAGCTTCCACTTTCAATGACTTTATTTCTACTTCACTGTGCTCATTGGAAGTCCCTCCAGCTGGTCCCGTTTCCATTGTCATTTCCTCCACCTGCCTACTTCTCCCAGAGTACGAAGCTTCAAGACAATATCACTATCACCAGATCACTTCTTTTTTTCCTCCCCGTCTTTTCTCTCTATTTTCAAGGGAAACAATGTTCATATTTTCCCATACCAACTTGCTCGAGAAAAGCAGCAAGCCTGGACAGAGTGAAAACGAGAAAATAAGCATATACTTCCCGTGACCCTTGCATCAATTCAGAGTGTTGATTTCTTTGGGTCAAAGGAAAGGAATATGATGCACGATGAATATTCAACAAAATACAAATCTTATTCTCACCATAAACAGCCAAATCATATCAGCTGTTTTGAAAGAATCCAATTTGTTTAATCAAGATCTTCATAGTTTGGTAACTGATCCACGTTTGGTCTTCAGGTTCATATGTAGTTGTAGCTCTGTCACAGTAAGCAGGTATCATGCTAGCATCGTAAACGCAAGTTAAAGGAAGCAAAGCCAACGACAATCGTCTAGTCTTTGTCTCGACTCAGTCTCTATTTATGCGTTTCTTTTCTTCTTTTTTTTTTCCTTGCGTTGTTTGGTTAATGGTTCAACTTTTACCTCTTTTTTTTTTTAATGAAAGGTAAATAATATATTTAATTAAAACATTTATACATTAATACTTGGGGCATACCCCGATCGAAACTTGCAATCAAAACATCAAATTCATCTATACATCCAAAATATCAAAATGTAATTAATTCCGTGGAATACAATCTGTATAAAATCCTATACATAATTGTTTTAATCTTAGAAACTACATCTAAGCTCATAGCAGAAGCAGACTTTAGTTGTATAATATTCTTGGTTTTTCATACTGTATACGTGGTGCACATGAATGCTAGTCTAGCAGCTTTGCTTTTAAGGCGTGCTCCGGTGTAATCTTTTCAAATCCACTTGATGGCACTAGATAGCATAGACATAGTTGGTGTCAATCCCTGCCATTTCCAAATAGCATTCCAAACTTCAGCTGTAAAAGAGCACTTAAAAAATAAATGGTCAACAGTTTCTGGTTCAACATTACAAAAGCTACATGTTCGATCTATCTCTAAAAATAGTAGGTTATCCTTTGTTGGTAGTTTATTTCGAAGACTAAGCCATGCAATGAAGGAGAATTTTGGTGGCATTTATTGCTTCCATATAAATGCCATCCATGGATGTCTTGTATGCTTGACTATCAATAATTTATAGATTTTCTGTGCTGATGGGGTTCCATTTAAACACAACTTCTACATGCCATACACTATTTCCCTTCGACCACCCAGCTTATCCACCAATTTATTCCGAATCATTGCCAATTTTTTCAGCAAGGGTGAGTTACGATTGTGAGGTTCCCAATCCCATATTGATATGTCCTTTAAATATACTTCATGAATCCATCTTACTTATAAGGAATCTGCTTTGGCATGAATATTCCATAGGACTTTAGACAACAGTGTCAAATTCCATAGTTTACAATTTTTCAATCCTAGTCCACCCTTCTCTTTTAGTACACAGATATTATCTTAAGCCACTCTAAAGTGTTTACCACCCCATAAGAACAACCTACATATGGAGGTTATCCTCTCCAGGATGGTTGTTGGGATGGGAAAATGCTTAGAGCCAAAAGGAAAGTACCCCTGGAATGACAGAATTTATAAGTTAAATTTTACCCGCATATGATAAAGTTTGGCCATTTCATGTATTGATATACGCCTTTACAGATTCAAGTAAAACAGAAAATTGGGCCATCAAGACCTTTATAGGTGCTAAAGGAACCCCCAAATATTGGACTAGAAATTCACCCATAGGGTATTCCATCATCTGCATGATATTCTCTCTTTTATGTCCACACACCCCAGCTAGGTAAATACTAGATTTTGAAGCATTCACTTTTAACCCTGTCACCTTTTTCAGTTCATTTAACACCTCTACCAGTATCCTTATAGAAGTAGAATCGCCTCTAGAAAAGAGCATAAGATCATCCGCAAAAGCAAAATGAGTAATACCAAGATGTTACATTTCTGGTGGAAGTGAAACTGAGGGTTGGCAGTTTTCATTTTTAACATTCTTGAGAGGTACTCCAAACCAAAAAGGAAGAGTGTTGGTGACATAGGGTCTCCTTGTCTTAAACCCCTTTGACCCTTGAACATACCATATAATGAGCCATTTATTGATATTGAGAAGGAAGTGGTAGTTACACATTCCATAATCCACCGAATAAATTTAGTAGGGAAACCCAACCCTTTCATCATATCTTCCAAAAACTCCTATGTTATCGTGTCATAAGCTTTTGTGATGTCTATTTTTATCATACATCATAGTGAAATGCGCTTTCTAGTATAACCCTGAACTAGTTCATGTGTTAGAAAAACATTATCAAGCATATTTCTACTTGGCATAAAGGCGGCTTAAGCTGGATCTACATTTTTTCCCACAACCTCCATCATACGTTCATTCAGTATTTTTGTGATCACCTTATAAACAATATTCATACAAGCTATTGGTCTGAAATCTGTTACTCTCTTTGCTGCTTTCATCTTTGGGATGAGTGTGATGATGGTATGGTTTAATTGTTTCAGTATTTGAACAATGGTAAAAAAAATTCCTTCACAGCAAAGATTACATCTGGTCTAACCATATCCCAGTGTTTTTTGAAGAAGGCAAAAGTATATCCATACAGCCCCGGAGCTTTGTCATTGCCTATATCAAACATAGCCCTCTTGATCTCCTCATCCAAAATTGGGGCAACAATTAATTCTTGTGTCTCCGGATCTAAGATCGATCCATTCCTTACTACATTTGAATCTAACCTGTTCAGGGGAGTTGATGTGCCAGTAAAGTGGTTATGGATCCATCCTCCCTAATGATGTGAGAGATGGTATTCTGCTTTCCTCTCTTTCAAGTTACTGCATGGAAATATTTCGTGTTTTTGTTAGCCTCTATAAGATGCTTACATTTAGCTTTTTGTTAAAAAAATTGTCTCTCTGCATCTAGTAAAAATTCAGCCTGCTTCCTTTTGATGTTCACCTCATGTTTCAACTCCACATCTTCAAGCCTATTGAGAGAGACCTTATATGCTAGTTGAAAATCCTCTTGTGCCTTCTTAACCTTGCTAGACATGTGCCCATATGCTTCAGAATTCAGAGTTTTCAAAGGATATTTTAGTGCATTCAACTTCATGCAAAGAGCATATTGAGCTGTCCCCTCCACTGCCATCTTCCAACTACTAGCTATAATATCCTGAAACTGAGGATGGTTAAGCCACATATTAAAAAACTTGAATGGTTTTATTCCTTGTACTTCCATTTGGGTGATAGCCACCATTACTGGACAGTGATCTGATTCAGCCATCATGTCTAAAAAATGTGCTAAACAATTATAACTCAAAGAACCCCAGGCTTGATTAAGGAGTACCCGATCCAGTTTTGCCCATAAGTGATTTTTGTGCCAAGTAAAGAATTCCCCCTACATGGAGCATCTTTTAGCCCAAGTGTCATTATGAAATCTAACAAGTCTTTAAGCAAATATGCTGAGGGAGGCAAACATCCGAGCCTTTCTTTTGCTGCACACACACAATTAAAGTCCTCCATTATGATCCAAGGTATCAAGGAGTCTGCATTCAGCTCTATTAGGTTCTGCCATAACTCCCTTCTTCTAGTCACACTATATACACCATAAACAAAAGATACAATAAATAAAAACTGAGAAATACTGTACTGGATTTTTACATGAATAAATTGTTCTCCCATCTCCAACATATGACACTGATAAAAAGTAGAATTTCATATAATGCATATTCTTCCTCCTGTAATAGATCCAAAGCTATGACAAAAGTCCCAACCTTTAAATATATTTTTCATTATCTTACTCAAACTATCAGTGGATAATTTGGTTTCAAGAAAACAAGCAAACTTACACTCCTGTTATATTGACAACACTATGTTATCTCGAGGCCTTGTTTAGGCCTCAGACATTCCAGCATAGTATCCTCACTTGTTAATTTGGGGGGTATCCCCCCTCTTGTCTTCTTTGGAGCTTCATTGGTATTCTTACCTATATCCTCTCTATTGTTACCCACCGACAGTTCCATACTTCTTCTCTCAATCATTGTTCCATTGAGTTGTGTCATCACTGCCTTCTCCTTGTTGACATTTCTGTGAGTATGCACCTTCTGCCATTCTCCATCATTTACTTGTTTGGGATACATCTGAGTTTGGAGTGGCTTGTGTCCCCTTATTCCAGTCAATTCCTCCCTGCACAAAGTTCTTTCAGTACTACCTTCATTATGTGATTATTGTTCTCCCCCCTTTTCAGGATTTCCTTCTTGAGTTGCTCCTACATGAGTTCTGGTTGTTCATGCATGCCTTCCTCCATCTCCTAGTCGGGCTAATTCATTTCATTACCATATGTAACGGTTTCAATACCTCCTGCATTTACTGAGCTCTTCATCTATTTCTTCTTATTTTTTTTCTTTAGATTTGCATTCAAAGGGGTTATGACCAAATTGTTTATAATAGCAGCAGTAGCTAGGGAAAGTTTCATAGAAAACCACTTGTGTGTATCGGGTACCCCTAGGCATCTTCATATCAAAGCTTGTCACTAGTTGTCTTGACACATCAACTTCTACTAATATTCTAGCATAGTCAATCCGTGACTTTTTGCTAGTGATTTTGTCCGTGCATAGTGGTCTTCTAATACAAAATCCTAGTTTCGATAGGCCCCTCTCATTCCACAACTCCAAAGGTACATTAGGAAATTGCAGCCATATGGGAACTTCCATAAAATCTTTATAATCAAATGCAAAGCCCCAAGAAAGTCGTTTAAAAAGTAGAGTCTTCCCATACAACACATACGGTCCCCCTGCTAGTACATTAGTGTGATCCTCTTCTGTGTCAAATTGAAAAATTATCCATTCTTAATCATGCAGTAGGATTTTACATTGAACACTCCATTTTGCAATTAGTCCTTCAAATGCCTTCATTCTTAGAAATCTCCCCATAAAGCATCCCACAAGACAATATCCCCATTCTTGTTCAATTTGTATCACATCTTCTTCCTCCATGATGACTTCATCATCTACCCGCAAATAATCCAGCTGCATTCCTTATTTCAGCTCTCTATTGTTCCTAAATAAGCTTACATACGATGGCTTGGTTTTTCCTTCACCCTGCTTGTCTGAAATCGGGTCTGACATTTTATCGAGCACCTTCGAGGTTGGTTCTTCATTCTTTGAGTCTGAAGCTTCAGTGTGTACATTCTCCCCATCTGTATCCTCATCAGAAGTGGTTGACTCCTCATCATTGTCAACTCCACTTTTACTCACCCCACCAATACCCACATTTGCAATTTTTCTTCGTAAACCTCCTCCATTGTTCGCAGCATCCAAAAACTTATTCAACATTGTTTCTCTGCGTGTATTATCCTTTTTTCCCTAATTCCAATATCTTTTTCCTGTCTACAAACCACAATATTATGCATACTTGCCACCTACACTAGCGACTGATTATTTGCTCTCAGCTCCTCACTGCCCAGAGGCCTGCCTTGAAATGTTTCTTCTGATACACCCTCTCCATTTGCTCCGGTAGCCATATTCATACCCTTTTTACCCCCCGCATAGCTTTGCGCTCAAATCTCCTGCACTTCATTGTTGACATTGTCTTGAGTTCTTATAAGTTGCTCTAGGGATCCCTCCGCCTGCAAGCCCGTGCCACAATCAACCGTAATATCCCTACCTTTGTGCGGTGTCTTCTTCCTCTTGCCCATGCGTCAGTGAATCAAGAAGCCAGGCAAGAATTTGCCCTAAAATGAATCTTAAGAGTTTAAGACTTTCATAATACCAATTATTTCTTACCCTACCCTAATAACAACAAACACAACACAATAATATTTTTATATAATTAACAATAAATTGTATATAATTAATAATAAAATTTTTATTAATAAAAATATAAAAAATATATAAAAACTTATTCTTTAATTGTTTGTCAAAGTGTCTTGACATGTTTTTGATAGGTCATAAATATACTTCTATATAAATAAATTATTATAATTAATAATACTATTTTTTATAATTAATAATAAATTATATAATAAAATATTTATTAATGAAAAATAAAAAAGATATAAAAAAATTATTGTTCAAGTCACAATCGTGACTTTAATTGCTTGTCAGTAAGTCACAGGTTTTTGTTGTTTTAAAACCATAACATTCGAGTGTTTGTACATTTTCGGTTCTAGGTTGTGTGGGAATGTTATATAAGGGTATAATAGTCATTTATTATACATTACATTCCATTCTATTCCATCCATCTTCCGAACAATATTTCATTACATTACATTACATTATGAACCCTTCCATCCCTCCCAAATGACTTTTCACTATATTACATTTCATTCCATTATAAATTTTTCTGTTTTGTTTCATTACATTAATTAACATCTAACTAAACATCCCGTTAAGAGTGACACAATAATTGATGTTGATATTGCCATAGACAAGGAAGTGATAAAAGTGGGAAAGCCTGAGGAAGAGATAATAAAAGGAGGAAACAGAAGTAATCTAGGGTCAGTCTCATCTTTATCCGACATCAGTGTTGCCCACACATTGTATTGTCTATAAGTAAGTGGTTCTACAACAAAGAAAACATCTTTGTAAAAATACATCTTGATTTTTGTTCTAATAACTAAATATTTATAAAAACTGAGCTAAAATTTAAATTATTCTAAATAAATAAATTTGTAAATCAATACATTATTTATATCTTTTTCTTTAAATAAATATAGTTATAAAATTAAGATTTAATACATTCAAATAATATACCATTAAATTTTAAAAAAATCGGGAAACAATATAAGTTATGTTGAATAAATGTGTTCATTTCATCAAGAAGCAATATAAATTAATTCAAATCTTTTGATTATTCTAAATAAATATGTTAAATTTTATTAATATGTTAATAAAGAACACTATAAATACAAATATGATGATTAATGTATGTATCGATTAAATACAAAATGGTTTTGAAATTTTAGTTTTATAAAATGAATTAAAACCTTTTTATACAAAGAATTCATCTACCAAATATCCATAGAAAAAGCAACTAAGATATACATCTTTTGTACTTTTCATATTTTAAAAAATTATAGAGGAGTTTGATATTATTGTCACTTCTAAATAAGTGTGTTTTTTTCCTTATTGATGGTTTTTCGTTAGTCCACCATTAATTTATAAATATTTTCTCACCAAAATATTCTTATACAATAATTTCTAAAACACATTTTTATTCGTAGAAGTAGTCTTATAATTTTGAAGTACTTTTTTTCCCTACAAGCTCTATAAAGGATTTTCCTTAGGTTATGTTTAGTTAGACGTAAGGTTTTTAATGGAATAGAATGGAAGTAAAGGGAATGATTTATAATTGAATGGAATGTAAATGAATATAATATTAGAAAATTATTGTTTGGGAGGGATGGAAGGGTTCATAATGTAATATAGTGAAATGTTATTTGGAAGAAGAGTTCATAATATAATATAGTGAAATGTTATTTATCATTTTACTTTCCATAAATCTCTCAAATCGGAAGTAACTTATTTTTATTATTTAGGATGGAATGAGATGTAATGTAAAACCCTCTCCTTCTATCCTATCATATTCTATTCCACTTTGTTATAAACCTTCCTCTTAAACGATGGAATAATATTATATTACATTCTATTCCATTAATAAACATCCAACTAAGAATAAACTTAGTAGCGACATTCACTAATTGCCACCAAATGATGGCCATGGAATCCTTCTATTTATTAGAGGATGAGTAATGAAAGGCTTATCTGAGTGTGGTGTGATTGTTAGGTTCCTTTTTCACTAAATCTAAAGATTTATTTCTCTTTTCATGTCTTATCATAGGAGACTAGAATGATAGAGCTCACCAATAAGAGGATACGATGATGGAAGGAGATTCGTTGCATTTTCCCAAGATGAACCTTTCACAATTTTCCGAATGGTTCGTGTAATGAGAATAATCGAGTGAGCAAATCACTTGGAGGTACTTTACCAGAGAAATTTTAGTACGCTTGGCCTACCATTTTATTAAAAACTTCTCACATTCTTTTATTGTGGAAGGGTTTGCTTCAAATCGAAGGGATGACTTTGGTTGTGAGCTTGGTTTAAAAGGTAAATATGTGTATATTAAGGTTATTCATTAACTTTTTATCAACAAGGTGTAACCTTTGAGTAGATGAATTTGATACATATCGAAATAATGACTTGCTTACTTAGGTTTCGTGGGCTTATCCTTTCTTATAGACAAGCATATTAGGTATATTTAATATCTGTCATTAGGGCTGGTTATTCAAATCCAACCAAAGTCAATGGCAAAATTCAAGTTGATAAAATCTTGGATCGAATTTGAGCTTAAGAGATAATCTAGCTGATCTGCGGTTTATCTTTGGGTTATTCCCTTGGAAACCGAATCAAAAATTTAATTCCAAGGATTACAATATAGAGTGCAACCTCGGGTTGTCTCACTTAATCGGAACCTAGTGTAATGGATCTAAGCTAGCCTAATTATCATGAAATGTAACTAAATTGGTAAGGAGGGGGTTTTTGGATCTTTGAGAAATCTAACTAAATTAAGCTAATTGAAAGAAAAGTATATAGAAAGTGTCGCTAATTTATATAGTAAACTTAGGCTCAATCAAATTTCCCCACACTTAGATCTTTGTACTTCTGGACAAAGTTTATAAGAGTTAAAGAGACACAAGTGTAAAAGAAAAATTCCGACCATGCTTAAAACAATAATAGAAAATTGGCAAAAATCACTTTCTCAGAAATCAATTAAAGCAGACTGAAAAGGTGCTAAGAAAATAAACACCATAAGAATTTAATCCAAGAGATTGAACAAAAGAGATTTCACTCAAGGTAATGTATTTGCTCTCAACTCACTTGTGTTTAAAGATATTTTCACTCTAAAGTCCACTTAGTCCATTCTCTACCATAAGCTTATGTCAGTTTTACTTCTCCACTACAAGAACTATCATTTCAAAAATCAGGAGGACTTTTCAAGGTTTTAATGCATGGAAGGCTAGATGAAATGGATGGAAAGAACGAAGGAAGAAAAAGTATGAGTACATGCACTATAATTATGAAATAGATGTCAATAGTAAGACAATATTTACACAAATGACAACACATTTTTTTTTTACATATAGCAAATATATATATATATATATATATATATGCTTTTTTTTCTTTTTTTTTAATTTTAACAAATAACATACAAAATAACTTATTAACACATAAGGAAGTGCATAATAAACTATTGACACATAAAAAGATGTGTGCATGTACTCAAGAATTATGGCTCAAGGGGCTAGCAATGGATAGGTG